>PVKA01017349.1:0-45815 GCA_004027165.1 Ctenomys sociabilis | reverse complement strand
AAAAAAAAAAAAAAAAAAAAAAAAAAAAAAAAAAAAAAAAAAAAAAAAAAAAAAAAAAAAAAAAAAAAAAAAAAAAAAAAAAAAAAAAAAAAAAAAAAAAAAAAAAAAAAAAAAAAAAAAAAAAAAAAAAAACACTCATGTAGCACTGAAGAATGATAACTTTTCCTCAAGAATAACGTATTAGGTATTTTAGGTTTAGCAAAAAATAGAGGCAAAATCAAGGTCATTATGTACAGTCTTGTGCTGCATTTAAAATGTAAAAATTATTCTTAATTTATAGGGCATACAAGGATAGTTGTTAGCAGTGATTTGGCCTCCAGTTTGCCAAACCCTACTCTCACTCACTACCCCTCTTACCACAGGTAAAGTGGTCTTTAGGAAAGTTAAAGTTTCTGTGAAGGAGGTTACAGATGCTGCAGAACCCAGACTGTGCCTTGTGCTCTGAAGTATGACTTGATGTCTGAGATCCCTGATCATTAATGAATATCCTAGAAGGGGCACAAATACAGCAAAAGGCTCGGAGTCTTAGCTGACACCAAAACCACACACATACAACTCAGTGCATAGATACTTTTTGTACATGAAAAAAAAAGTTTAAAAGGTTTCCTTCTCATATTGAACTCTACTGAACTCCTTTTGAATGCAAAGCAAAATTTTATATAGCTCATAAGTAATTCATATGTAATACACCATAAATTCCAGATGGTTAGGAACTGTGTGTATATTTCAACTTTTTATCTTACCTTCATAACCCATTTGTTTTAAAAACTTAGCAGTTCAATATATGCAACTTAATAAACGAAAGGTTGTATAATAGTTTTTTTAGAGCTATAATTTTATGTCATGATGTGAAGGTGAAGCCTACATTTTGGAGTTATCACAATTAGGTTTATTTAGTAAGACCTTCTAAATATTTAGCATAGGATACTGACTAACCACATTCCAAAATCTTTAGACTGGGCTGGCCAGATAGCTCAGCGGATTAAAGTTTGCTTAGGTAGAGCTTAGGTTTGATCCCAGGCATGCCATGCTGGCCCCACCCCTGGAGCATGTTGAGAAGGTGACTGAGAATGGCATGGTGGTGTGTCCCTGTAATCCCAGCACTTGAGAGGCTGAAAACAGGAGGATCACTACAAGTCTGATCTGTGTAGCGAGACCCTGTAGACCCTGTAGTCTTCATACTAAATACAAAATCAAGGGTAAAAGAGTAAAACTATTTATGCTATATCACATAGATTATGCTACTAGATAACTTAATGCTAGCAATTTTTTCTTTTTAGGAGTATTCTATCTAATAAAGAACAATAGAACAGGAGCATAGCCATTTGCAATTTCAAATGAATAAATCTAATTTTCAACATTTATTTACATCAAATGGAGAGGTGAACACCATATGCCTCCTACTGAAATAACAATACCATCTATAAAATGCTGTTGTTCAAAAAGAAATATCAAACCTATACCATCAACTCTCTCAATCTTACTACTAATTCACCAATTAATAATGTCGAGAATACAGAGAAGCACATTAAGGACAACACAGTAATAAAATCTGCAAATTCTCATACTGTAGGAAATACTATATGGGAAATAACCTAGTTTTTTTTTTTTAATCAAATGTACTACAAGAAAAGTAAGAAATGTAGGCAGAGCCTATTCTGAGAAACATATAAAAGGATACTAATTACACTGAATAGGTGAGTACTAGAAATGTGAATAGTTTTTGGTAATAGTGAGAAGTGCTTGTTAAATTTTATAGAGTAATGGCATTTTGTTTATTTTTAAGACATTATTTGATGGACTTTCTGGTTTTTACTTATAATGTTTCCTCCCAAAGTCACACTGGACTTGACCTCCAAGAAAGCACTGTTCAGAGGTCAGCACTGTTCAGATCCAAAAGCTGATGGCATTACTTGGAGATTATGGTACCACAGAAGAGCTAGGGCCTAGCTGAATGGAGTGGATCCCCAGGGGAATGCTCTTGGGAATGGATTCTCTGGGATTTGGTTGATATGCTCAGCCACTGACACTCAGAGGCTCTGCAGCTATGCTGCAAAATGGCCTGGCTACTTTCCAAGGTGATGGCAGGCCTTGGCACCAATTGTGAGGTGGTGGTTTTACCAGCATGCTGAATGTGTTATGAGGTCATGGAGATTTTCCACTTAGATTTCAGAAGCAGCTGTGGTGGTCCAGTCAGTGCGCCCCTGAAACGGCAGCATGGGAAAGCCTGAAAGTGAAGCCAACAGTGCAGAGGAAAACCCTCAAAATCTGAGAGGGGAGGAGTGTTGAACATCTAAGGAAAAACCACGAACAGTGACCAAAACCAGGCCAAGAAAGAAGCCAGGGAGAGTAGAAATGACAAGGCCATAGTGGCAGTACTGCCCCTGCTGCTTGTGGCTTTCATCTTGTTAAAGTTTGTCCCGAATGCTGGATTTGGACCTATAGGATTTGATATTTTCCCTGTTGGGTTTTGGTCTTACTTGGACCCCATTCCTTCCTATCTCAATCTTTTCCTTTTAAAACGTGGAAGTTCAAAATGTTTAGTTTTCTTTTTGATTTTTGCAGAGGCTCACCGCTAAGGGTTTGCCTATGTCTGGGAGGAGATTGTACATTTGGAGTTTTCATCAATGTGAAACTGCTAGGACTTCACCAACACTTACAGGTAAACTAAATGCATTTTGCCTAAAGACATCTGCAGGAAATTTTCAGTGGTGGCTGTGGTAGAATGTTATAGTTTATAGCTAGATGTTTCCCCAGTGGCTCATGCACTCATAGACAGGGCTTTTGGGAGGAGACAAGATTATGTTTGAAAGTGGGTCTGGTCAGACGTGGTGGAGAACTGTGATCTGAAAGGGCTTAGCTCCCTCCTTGCTGCCCCCCTTCTCTCTCTTTCTCCTGGTTTCTGTGAAGTGGGCAGCTCTCCTGCATGAAGCCTTTCCACTATAGTGGTTCTTTCTGGAGCCAGGTGACCATGAGAGTCTTGCAGCTTGTAAAATGCAAGCCCAAATAAACTCTCCTCCTTTGAGTTATGAACATCAGGTATTATATATCAGTGATGAGGAGTGACTAAGAGAACATTCACTCAGGCAAAAAAAGTGAATGAGAAGATTCTTCTCTTCAGTGCAAGAGCATCTAAACTTTAGGCATGTATTTATTTTGAGAGACTGGGGAATGCCAATAGAAGTATACAATGGCTGTGATTTTTAAAAACATTTTGTGTGTTAAGACTTTCAATTTTCCCAGTTAAAAAAGATGATTTAACTGTGATTCAGAAGCTGAAATATGCTTAAAAAAAATCACATCTTGTTATAAATAAGGACTCCTAACCTCCATCCTCAGGGATTCTGATTCAGTGGGAATCTAGATCAGAATTAATAGGTATTCCATGATCAAGCATTAGAAATACATATGAGGTAGGTGTTCTGAGGATCCCGCTTGGAGATACAATGGTCACTGTATCAACAATGTAACTACTTGTGAGCTGCCTAGCTGGTGTGCTCTCTATGCCTACAGAAAGCTTTGAGGTGACTCAGATGACAGTGCCAGGTCCTAGAGTCTTAACTCTGTGCCTCTAATACTAAAATGTAAATTTAATTCTAACCTGATTCAGATGGCCCTGTTGCTATTCTTGTCTGCAAGACCTTCTGTAAAGGTAGACACAGGAAATTCAGTCTGGAAAAAATAAAAATGTGGTGTAGATTGAAGGGTGTGGTGGGCAGAACTCTAGCAGAGGCTTAGAAATGCCACGCAGGCTTCTCTCCTCACTTACTCCTGGGTGTGCCTCTGCTGTGTGTCCTTTTGAATCCTATTGTGCCCAGTTGGGAGATGAAAATAGAAAGCACTGCTGAGAAATTACTTAGCAATGATGTTCAGACTTCTCTTATTCCTCACTTGGAACTTTCACTCTTGTCCTTTTTCTGCTCAGTACAGACCTGGAGATAAGGGCCCAAGGAGAGAAGTATTGTTCCTCACTACCTGATCTGCCCCCTAGTTTGAATTCTGTGCAACGTTTTTGTACACTTTCCAAATGATGACCATTTGTAAATTCCTCTGGAATTTCATTTATAAGAGCCAAATTACCTTTTTCAATTAACTCACACAATTTTATTGGAGTTTAGCATTCCCTCTATTCCTACGGCTTAATCGGCATCAAAAGGCAAATAATTGCGTCTTCAGTTTTATTGGCATGGCAACATTGTCTTCTTTCCTTACTAAATTTTATGACTCATCAATTGTTAAATTGACTTGAGACTTCTTTATCTGACACAATAGCACAAAATTGTTGCAACCTAAAAACAATGGATAATTATAAAGTTCACTTTTATAGAAATAAAAAGTTTATACTCAAATTTGTTAAAGAAACTAATTTTTTATCAGATTTTAATTAGATTCAGAAAAATCTGGAATGATGTCTATTTGGCTGTGAGGAATTATTCCTACCATGTCCTTTCAACAACCCTACATTATGTGCAAAACCAAAACAAGATAAAACAAATAAGTCAAGCTACTACAATTTGTAGAAGATTAAAACATTTGACATATGCCACGGGACATAATATATTTAAAAGCACTTCAAAGATTAAGCTGCATAAATTCAACGATAGTTGCTCTTGTGTCATCTTAGTCTAGGAGGGTAGTTTTCCATGTGAAACAAGGAATTCCAATTCAACTGTTCTTCTGGAGAATTTTTATGTTACTTCCAGAAGAAAAAGATTATATAAGGAATTTGCTTTGATTGGTATTCTCAAACATCTTATTCTTGAACCTTCAGAATATTCTTAGACATTAAGGAAGATCTCAAGTATTTATGCAAAATTAAAAACTAGAAGAATTAAATATCTTAATGTGAAAGAACAAAATTATATGTTAGCTTGAGCAAATAAAATACTAAGAAAAGTTTTCAAAACCAACAATAACAAAAAAATTATACAGAGTGCAGGGAAAGATCTCTTCCATCCCAATGATAGCCTTAAAATCCACAAGACTATTAAAAAGACTTGCATTATTATTAGTTTGTTATAGGCTTATCCCATACTCATGGCTATAAAATGAGTAATACACAGTGCCTGCCTTATGCAAGAGAAAAATCTTGGATACTCAATCTGTTAAGCCTAAGGTGTGTGCCCTGACAATAGGTTGAGACACGTGACACCTGGATTCTCCTGCATCCTAGGAAAATATTCTGAAGTTTAAAAAAAAAAAAAGAATGGAGGGGGCTTGTGGGTTAGCTCAGTTGTTTAAGCATCTGCTGGGGCAAACTCAGTCAGGTGCAGGGGACGGTGGTTTGATCCCCAGCTCCCCATGCCTTACCAGACCCACCCTTAATGCAACCTGAGCCAGCCCTCCCCCAAAAAAAAACTCTAAAAAAAGAATAGAAAAAGAAAGGCCTGTAATCCCTCCCCTAATGTTTATTTTGCAATGACACTATAACCATGAAAAAATATAGCCACACTCTAATTATACAAACATATATCCCCAAATATACCACTCTTTGTATATTATTATGCAGGATAGTCATGTGTTACTTTAGAAAGTAGCATAACGAATTCTATAAACATTTTGAAATCCAGCAGTTTATTATCTTAAAACTATGTTTTTATGTTTAGTAGTCAGAACTAGATACATTGAGTAAAAATAAACTCTTTTATTAAAATTAATTTTATTTGTCTTTACTTTTTTTTAACTGGACCCAGTAGAAAAATTTGAATTACATGTGTGGGTAATATATTTCTACTAAATGGTGCTGATTTCTTAGAGGAAAGCAATTGACAGAGATTAAAAATTAAATAAATAGAAGGAGTGTGACATGTACATATCGTTTTCTATGATGGAAAACATTGGAATTTTTAAGTATTTTCATTGAGTAGCAAAAGGAAATGAAGAGAAAATATTTTCTGGAAGAAATTCACTTTGGTGGTTAAGAATACTGAAGATTTTCCAGCTCACTGACTACTACTACTTGAAAAAAAGTTCTTATATCACAAATCGGGTTTCTTTTACAAACACCTTACTTGGTATTTTGTTTAGTCTCAAGACTGCCACTGGGGTCTAAAGGGTAGGAAAGAAGTGAGTTTTGATTTTAATATATTCCCACTTTTCCCTTTCTTAAGAGACAATAGTTTCATTTATTTCTCAGTTCATTTTTTTCCTCATTGATCATTTGGACAAGTAAACTTGCTCTTGTTCAGAATAAATATACATCAAATGAATGTCAAAGGTCTATTCATTTTAAATAAATAAGATTTTATTTATTTATCTATTTAATTATCCTACTACTGGGGGTTGAACCCAGAGTCTTGCACATCCTGGGCAAGTGTTCTAACACTGAGCTAGATCGCAGCCCTTGTTTTAAAATTGTTAGTATAGAAAACTCCTAACTTATCGCTCACCTTAATATTAGCTGCGAATGTCCACTCAGTCTTCACACACATCGCTATCTCCCCATCACCACCCTCTATTTCATAGTATTTGAATTGTGTTCCTCATACCAACTCATTAGTGAACATTTCAGTGTGTACTTCTCAAAATAAGGACTCTCTAAAATCATAGTGTAAATCATAGTGTAACATGCGTAAAAATGGAACTAATATTTTTCAGCATCAAATATACAATCAGTGGGGGCTGGGGATTTGGCTCAGTGGTAGAATGCTTGCCTAGCAAGCTGGAGGCCTGGGTTCGGTCCTTGGCACCAAAAACAAAAAAAATAAACCTCTCCTGAAAAACAGTTCAACCAAAAAATACAGTAATCAAAAACAAACAAGGCAAATATACAATCAGTGTAAAAATTTAGCTGCAACATTCTTGAGATAGATACATAAATATAAACCTGCTGTGAAAAACTGTGTCTTCTTATTTGACTATATCAACTTTGTTCACCTCATGTAGTGGTTTCTGATGAAATAAAAATGTAGCAAATTGATAATCTTATGTCTCTATTACTATAATGTTCTCTGGTAATATAAAAAATGGTAACAATTTATTCTCTGGAAATAAGCTGAATAACTATTATGATTATTAACCACTAGATGCCACAGTTGCTTCACAAAAATGAAACCAATTCAGCCTTGATCTGTCAAGAAAAAAGTAACATTGAAAGTAGAGCAGCAGAATATTCAAGTATCAGAACCCACAAAACTTGATTATATCCTCTAAAAGCTGCACTGTTTATATAAATATTTGCCTTCCACTTTCATAAGTGGTCTAATTACAGTATCCCTCTCTTTAAGCTCATTGTACTTTTCTCCTGTGATTTTAAAGTGATTGCTAACTTTTTCCAATTAGGACAATGACCGAGCACTGTGCCTAGCCAGCCTCTGCCAACTTCATCTGAGCAACTTTCAGGATGGCTAACATTAATGTTATTCTAAAACAGGAACACACCCAAATCTGACAGGATGCGCCCTACCCACAGGGTGAATCCAGATGGTACCTTATACTGTGTTCTAATAGCTTCCAGTCTGAGGAGATAGGAAGTTGTATGCTACGACTGTTAAGTATGCCCCCACCTGAGTGTGCTAGAAAATTAGAGGGGGGAGTGAGGAGCCAGATTTGGGATTTTTGCTATGAACTATTATATTGGGACATTTTTGTTGCTGCTGCTTTTCACAAGCTATGTTATCAAATTCCTTCATAGAAATTCTATGAACTGGCTCACAGGTTTATTTATTAAGACTGACTTGCTTACAATCACAATTATACTGGATATTTTTAGCCAGACATAAGTACCTACATTTGTGTTCTCTTTCAATATAGCATATAAACCTTACTTTTTTTTTTTTTGGCATGAAACTAGTTTTCCTTTTTCAATGATAGTTTCCATAACTTTATTTTTCACCATATCCAAATAAATTTATTTGTCAGAATTCTCTGTAGAACTTATTACTTTATTGTTCTTAATTTTAAAAAATCATAGTCTTTGATAAAGATTTTCCAGGAAATTAACTACCCTAAATGCCATATCTCATTAAAGTATGGGAAAAATCATTTTATTGTGTTTTGCAAACAGAAAATAACTTAAGAATCTTAATCAGTATGAAATTAAATTCTTATTAAATTTCCTAAACCTTCTACTTATTGCAAATGAGGAAGACGTGCAGACACTGGTTGGGGAAAAGAAAGTAATGTTTGGTTTTACTTCTATTTCAAAGGGATGGGGTAGCTTCAGTGGTGTTTTAAATAAGTTCCCCGATTCTGCCCTTATCTGCTCAGGTTTCTTCTCCCCCATAGGCCTTATAGGGATCCAGTAAAATTCAACTAGATTGGCCCTGTACTATAAATGTAAATAATCCACATCCTCATTCTGCGTGTTACATTTATCATCATCAAAACAATAGCTAAAATCTTTAAAAATGTGTATCAGGTTCTAAATACATGCTTTCTAATATAAGTCGTTAGTCATGAGCTCCATTGAACATCTAAAATGTAACATAAACTAGGATTTACTCTGAGTATTTTAATTCACAGTGGCTTTAGAAATTAATGCCAATGTGAAGAACATAAAGTACTGTACCAATGATATTGTATTAGAATTACATTGTTGATATATTCATTTGAATAAAAGTATTAAAATTGCTTTTACTTGTTAGTATTTAAATATGGTTACTAAAATTGCCAAGTGTAATTTATAGTTTTAATTTGTCATTCTAGAAGGTTCTATCTATAGCACTGCACTGGCCTAACTTATTAGCCAGTCGCCAGTTCCCCCCCATTTCCTAACTACAGGATATCTTTGTGCCTGAATATGATTCATCTGTCCCAAGGACGGTGCTTGCTCCTCCCTGTTTTGAGAAGTCTTCCCTTCATGGTATCTTTTTCTCACTCTTTTCTTTCATTTGCTGAAATTATCAAAAAGTTGCTCTAACCAATCAATTTTAAACTGCGTCAACACACATATACTTCCACTACCCCTCTCTAGGTTTTCAAAACACCACGAAGCACTTTATATATATAATTTTCTTTATTTGAACAAAAACATTCCACACACATTCAGATGTAGGCCTGTGTACTTTACCCTTTGTATAAATACCTTGACACTGTGGTCTACATTATTTATTTATGTTTCTTGATAACAGTATATGGTTGATAGTAGAGACTAAATAAATAATTGTTAAATATGTCAAAGAATTAGACATACATATAAAAGAATATCAAATCTTTTTTATCATGAAGCAAAGTATTTGAGAATGAGATCTACAATAAACTAGAGTCTGCTAAGCACTTACATTTAAAGTAAATGTAATATCTCAATACATCCAGGCAGAAATGTATTTACAGATAAGAAATCTAAATCTCAGAGAATTTACAGAACTTTTCCAAGGTCACTTAGCTAGTAGTGAATATGACGCCTATACTTTTATACTGTGCAGTCCAAGATTCCTAGAGTAAACTATATGCTTGTAATTTCTCTTGGAGTACTGGAGCTTGCCCTTCACACCCTTTATCAGCATTGTAATCCATTTATAGTACAGTTTTCTGCAAATTCTCTTGTGCTCCAATATAAGCATCACAATGGTAGGCACTAAAACACCCCGTTGCCCCTAATGTTTAATCTACATGTACTATGGATTTCACAAATAAATTAACCAATAAAATGAACTTTCTCCTCAAACATTCTGAACAGTCCCAGAGTGGAGTATCTGTGTCCCCTGAGATTAGCAATTTTATAGATCAGTGACATCAATGCACACAAGAGAATGAATCCCAGAAGGTTACTGCAGCACAGTATGCCGGGGTGTAGGTGAACTACTCGTTCTTCACTACCTGACGCTATATAGTAAGAATCTCCTGGAAATGTGCTATGCAACACAGCGAGGCTATTTAAGTAAAAATAAATTGAAACCGAAAATCTATTTCTTCCATTACACTTGTCACATTTCACGTGCTCCGTAATTGTATGTGGCTAGTGGCTCCCTTATTACACTATTGCCATTATAGGAGATGTTCTGTTGGATAGCACTGTCCCCAAAGACTCAAAATGTTCCGGGAAAGACATACTTTTAAATCATAGGGGCCTTTTTGTTCGACTGCTTCTGCATTCTAACTAAAATCCAACTCTGAGAGAGTCCAATATGTACTCCCATGTGTCTCCGGGCAAGAGCGAGACATGGAAAAGGAGTTTCATTGCCCAGCAGATGAAGCGTTTAGTCAGACACGTTCATGCATAGCCAGTGACGGGTGTGGAAAGAACCACACTCCTCCCAGGGCTCCAGGCAGTCCCACTGTTCCAGGGATACTGCCAGCCCTCGCTGGATCCAGCTGCGACGTCTAATGCCATTCAACACCATCTTTTTGAGTTTGATGGAGAAAGCAGAGGATTGAAATGAGAACAGGAGGAAAACCTTGGGGTACCAGTTGCATCCTACACTACACTTAGGTGTACAAACTTCACATAAAACTTGAACAAGTTCCCTTCTTCAAAATGCTACACTTGAGTTGACTTTTTTTTTTTTTTTTTTTTTCACAAAGGAACTAACTCAAAATTCCTCTGTTCAGTGCAATTTAACTTTTCTGATAATCTGCTGCTGAAAAATTCCTTTTCTCGTTTGGATAGTAAAATGTTTAGTGCCACTGCCTTAGCACCCACTTTATAGACAAGAATAAGAGCTATCTTTGCGTTCTCTTCCGCGTAGTCATTTGGGTGAGAACTCCCTGAGTTTCGGTCACTACTGTATTTGCTCAGCTACCCGCCATCCTGTAGGCACACTGAGCTAGCTGTTCAAGACTGAAAATAGATCGCGGTTCTTACTCTGGGCTCACCCCACCAGAAGGGGAGATGAGGAGCTCCATTCAGCTGCTCCACATTCCCAACTCCACAGGTGAGGAACACTGGATGTTTTACTTTCTTTGGGGACCGGTCTTCCCCTCGCCTCATCAATCCCAGCCTTTTAAAAAGACACTCAGATCTCTCTGAATTTCCTAAGAGACCGAGGTGCGGTGTTGGGTGAACTCCGGGGGTAGCAGGGGGGGGAGGATGAAAGCCACAGGCAGCAATACAGGACGGGCTGGGGCTGATTTTCTGAAGTGCGCGGGACGAGGCGCAGAGAGAGAAAGCGCCACCAAGCAGCAGCGGTGAGTTTAACGCGAAAGTGGCCCACGGGAAGACCTGGGCGGGGACAGAGTGGGGAAGGGTCAGGGCTGGTCCAGCGGGGCTGCGTAAGGAGTCGCGAGCATGGGATCGCGCGCGCGGGGTCTCGGCCCGGACCTCTGGTGATGGGGACGCGGCGCGGCGGCGCGGAGGGCCGGGCACTGGAACGGAGTTGGAGCCCGGGAGGGGCGGGACGGGGCCGGCCCTGCAGGCCGCGGGCTGCGCTTCCTTCCGGAGAGGCCGGCTCCGGGTCGGCGCAGATGGGCATCCCGGGGCCCGCGCTCCCTTGGCCGAACGAGGCTCTCCGGGTCCCGGGCTCCTCCCTCGGCCGCTCCGGAGCCGGGAATGAAGCTGGGGGCGGGAGCGAGGGCGGGAGCAGGGCAGGGGCGGGGCCAGGCGCGCCAGTGACAGGGTGGCAGCCTAGGCGGACGCGCCGCCGCCGCCGCCGCTCCTCCTCCTCGTCCTGCAGCTCCTCTCGCCGCCGCCGCCGCCTCCACCGCCGCTGCCGCTTCTACCGCTGCGGCCAGAGAAGTTTCTCTCCCAGCCCTCGTGCAGAGCCGCGGCCGGAGCGCTGCAGCCCGCAGGCTAGGCGCGGCCAAGTCTCGGACCCCGAGCCGGCCGGGGACCGCAGCCCGGGCTGGGGGCTCGGGGCGGAGGAGGGAACCTGAGCAGCGGGATTCGCCCGGGACCCGCGGGAGCGCGGAGGCCGCCGGCGAGGTCCGTGCCCCGCGCAGCTGCGATGGCTATGCGCTCTCGCCGCCCGTGGATGAGCGTGGCGCTGGGACTGGTCCTGGGCTTCACCGCCGCGTCCTGGCTCATCGCCCCCCGGGTGGCCGAGCTGAGCGAGAGGAAGAGGCGCGGCTCCAGCCTGTGCTCCTACTACGGCCGCTCCGCCGCCGGCTCCGGAGCGCAGCAGCCTCTCCCCCAGCCCCAGTCCCGGCAGAGGCAGGAGCAGTCGCTGTCCCCCGCGCGCCAGGAGCTCCAGGGACAGCAGCTGCCCAAGGCGGCGCCGGGAGTTAGCAGTTCTCGGAGCAGTCCCTGGCAGCAGCCACCTCCGCTGCAGCAGCGGCGGCGAGGACTGGAGCCCGAGGGTGCGACGGGTCTTCCGGGCGCCCAAGCGGCCGAAGGGGAACCTGAGGAGGAGGACGGGGGCGCGGCTGCACAGCGGAGAGGTGGCCGGCCCGGGAGCAGTCACAACGGTAGCGGGGATGGGGGCGCCACCGCCGCAAGCACCCGACCCCGGGACTTCCTGTACGTGGGGGTGATGACCGCACAGAAGTACCTGGGCAGCCGCGCGCTGGCGGCGCAGCGGACCTGGGCGCGCTTCATTCCCGGCCGCGTGGAGTTCTTTTCCAGTCAGCAGCCCCCCAACGCCGGGCGCGGCCAGCCCCCGCCTCCCCTGCCTGTCATCGCACTGCCAGGGGTGGATGACTCCTACCCTCCCCAGAAAAAGTCCTTCATGATGATTAAGTATATGCACGACCATTACCTGGACAAGTACGAGTGGTTCATGCGCGCTGACGACGATGTCTACATTAAAGGTGACCTCCTAGCGCCTGCTGCCCCACCTCCCCATCTCCCTGCTCCTTTTCCGCCTCCTGCCCCTGCCCCTGCCCAGCCCCTCAGCTTCGGAGCCCACACGTGCTCCGCGCTCTGGCAGCCAGGCCGACCCCACCCCGCGCCTCCGCCCACCGTCTCGCGCCAGCCTGCATTTCCAGCATTCTGGACCTCACACCTGCCCTGCTCCATTTGCCTTGCTCTCTTTCTGCTCTCCTTCCTGCCGAGAGCTCCTTATCCTGTGGGATAGGTCAGGAAAGGAGTCTTAGAGCTAAACCAAAAGCTATTCCCATTCTTTCCCTCCTCCAAAAGCAGCAGGCGGTGTTAGTTTCTCAAAAAGGTCCAGAGGGGCGTGTCCCCGGTGGAGGGAGCCAGCCTTGAATGTCCAAGCTTCACTCCTCTGGTCTTTTGTTTCCATAGATCTAGGACCTTTTCAGAACTGTTGAGACCCAGGAGTCATTTTCCCTGTCTCAGACCCTTCCTTGTCACTGGCCTTTTCCTTCTGCCTAACTTGTCACACATGAAATCCTTGAGCACCCCCATCCACTCTAGCGCGCTGCTCCACCCAGCCACCACCTTGCAACATCGAGTGCCCTCCCGCCCTGCCCCACCTCAGTAAACCCCAGGAAGCGTGTATGCATTGGTAGGTGCTAGAGAAGGGAATATCGCCTTCCAATTATCTAGACGCTGGGAGCTCCAAGCTGTAAGAGTGCCGATCCCGTGTATCTGGTTAGCTCTAGCAGAGAAAGGCAGAAGCTAGGAGTCCTTCCCAGAGTCACACGCAACCAGGGCTTGAGAAAACTTTGTCAGTTTTAAAGGAGGGCCCTTTAGCCAGAGGATGGGCTACTCAGGCAAGACAATTTCTAAACTCAGTGGATAGAAGTTCCTTAGAGAAAAGAGTGAATCTTTCCAGTCTAGACAGTTGCCCAGATGGGGAGGGAAGGGGTGTCTCTGTGCTTCCCACATTTGCTAGCTTCTTGATTAAAGGGGGCAGCCCTCAGTTTATACCTCTATTTGTCCTCTCATTGCGTTCTCCTGATGTCCTGCTACTAGCAGGAGACATCAGACTACTCAGGGGACCCCTTTGGCTCATGTTGCTAGTAGAGTTTTAATAAATAGATACTTATTCTATTTGTGTTGGGAGGAGGAAAATCATGGTAGTCCTGTTGGGATAGGAAATACCAATAACTGGACACGGAAATAAAGAATGCTGTGTTGCCATCACATTTCTGAAGCATGCTATTATGATTATTTCAGGAAAAGATGTTTCTTTCAAAAGTGTTATACTACTTGAGTTCATCTTAATTTCTATTTTTAAGCTGGTGGTGCTTATATACAGCTGAATCAACCCCTTCTATATCTCATTAAAATCAGAATGGTTTCTTGGTAGAAGAAAAAAGTGTCACACTTTTGCAGAGAATTTCTAGAACACATTGCAACACCTACTTCGGGTCATTTGTTTTCATGCTTTGGAAGATTATCCAAAGAACTCTAAAATGCCGTATTTCCATTTCTATTATGAGTAAAGTGCATGTTGCATTAAGAACCCAGTAACGTGCCACAAAACTCCCTGAGATCTAGAGTCAAGGCAGGGGTCCAGATAACAACTACAGATGCCTTGCTCATCAGATGTGATAGGCCAGAGACTGGCTGCGATGTGAGGGGACTTCGCTTATTCTGATACATCACATTGTGAAACAAAAATGCTTTCGGGGTTCTTTAACTACCAGATTTTATTTTAAAATTATTTTTTTTCGGATGAACTTATTAACTGTAAATGGCACCAGTCACACTATTTTGTTTTTGACAAATCTCTTTCTGAAATAACACCTCTCCAAGATAAATTCAATGCACACATCCCCCAAAAGTGTATGTGTCACATATGACTTTAGTCTGATGACAAAACATTGAAGTGAATCAATTATCAGGCAAAAATTAATTACTGGATATCAACATCTGCCAAAACCATACTAGATATCAATATTGAATATTCTTTTATACTTGCTGGAATTTTTTCATTTCAAATGTAAAATCCTGTCTTTTTCTCCATACTATTATTTTATCTTTTACTGAAAAAACATGATTGTTAGATTTGCTGCAGTTTATTGGTGATCTTGACCAAAAGTAGATGAAAATTTTAGTTAATTAATAACTATAAATTAGTGCTTTTACCATAAGAAGTTTCTCTTCTTTTCAGTTGCATAAAATGTATGATGAATTCAGTGACATTATTTGAAGTTCCATCATCTGCCTTGTAAGTTTGAAATACTTATGAAATAAAAGGAGTGATGATTGCCTTTCTCTTTGTAGGTGATAAGTTAGAAGAGTTTCTTAGGTCCCTGAATAGCAGCAAGCCTCTGTACCTGGGGCAGACTGGCCTGGGGAATATTGAAGAACTTGGAAAGCTAGGACTGGAGCCTGGGGAGAACTTCTGCATGGGGGGACCCGGCATGATCTTCAGTCGAGAAGTTCTCCGGAGAATGGTGCCGCATATCAGCGAGTGCCTGCGAGAGATGTACACAACTCACGAGGACGTGGAAGTAGGAAGGTGCGTTCGCCGGTTTGGTGGGACTCAGTGCGTCTGGTCGTATGAGGTAAGGCTTGCGCTGTAGAGCAAGGCTCAGATGCTGCAGGTGCATGCAAGTTCATTGTCTGGGGCAGCATCGCTGTTTATGTCGTCTGTATCTTTGCTTAGAAGTGACAGTATTATCCTTTTATGGGCACAAGAGTGATGTGTTGACAGGAGATTCCTTTCTTGTTAGAGCTAAATCCTGTCTAAGGCTCTGCTATTAGAACGAAGCAGCCAGATAGGTTGTCACATCTCTGGAACATACTGCTTCTTTGATTTGCATTGTTGGTGCTTATTTATTTACATGTGAATCCATGTTTTGTCTGTAACAAGAGGATTAATTTTATCTTCTTTAACTGCAGCTTATATCAGTTAGTAGTACTGTACCACCACTTCTTTTTGGAGACATATATGGCTGTGCTTATATTTTCAAATGGCTAAATATGAAGTTTCATTAGAGATTTTCTCTATTTTTTTGCATTGAAGATTTTCAAGGGGAAAGTTTAACATGTTTATAAAAGCATAGGACACCTTAAGAAAGTAACACTCCCAGGTTTATTTACAGCATCTTAACTATATTATTTGATAATTTATTGGATCTCTTAATTTGCACATCTAAAACATATATAGAAAAATCTTCTGAAAGTATGACTTAGTTGCTTAGTATTTTAACTGGTTCTCTAAACTTTTGTGGTGCCTGTCCTTTGCCGTTTTCTAAACACCAAACGTTCCTTATCTTATTCATGTTATACATTATTATGATATTACAGTGATTAGTTTTATAAGGTGTTCTGGGATTTTTTCTTCTTTTGAAAATTGGATTTGAAGTGAAATAGAATTTTATTTAAAATATTTGATTTTCAAATAGATGAGCTTAGTAAAATTTGATTCAACACTTGAATTGCGTATTGCATTTTTCAGTATAGTTTTATTTTCAGGTGTTTGGAATTTTAGTATTATGTTAACTACATATTATATTTTCAATCATTTGCTTACTTTTTCAAATATTTTATGACCATTACACAGAAGAATAATTTTTTGAAAATACGTTCCTGGTGAAGTCACCATACCACAAAATCACCCATTCCATTTTTTTTTCTTACAGAAATATACCATCACTTTAACTTTGTTTTCTTTCATAGGCTGTGTAGTACTTACACTGCAGGGAAATGTTTTCTGTACTTATTACAGAATGTGAAAATTGTTGGTAGCTAGTTACTTGGCATATGTGCTGTGTAAACTAAAATGATTAAATATTTAATTCCATTTGACATTAAAACAATGAATTTTCTTTTATGAAACTATTCCACAAGTATTCTTTAGAATAAAAACTGATTATCAAACATCATGATTTAAAGATAGATGATAAATTAGAATAAGTTAGGTACTCTAATATAAAACGATCTGAAACATAAAATGGATATGTAATGTAGAAGACATTGAACCTTTTTTGTTTACATGAAGTTATTTGGTTTAAATGGATGCTAAGAAACCAATTTTTAACTGATAGTAAAGATTATTATCATAATGTATTGTCTTATCATCATTTATAAAGTCTTTGACAACTAATATATTTAAGTATCCCTTCCTCTAAGTATGCACTGACTCTGCTATGAACGGTCTGTAAGTTTATGTTCCATGATTGTAAAATATTTTCAAGACAGCATCCAGCTCCAACATTGATTTAATATTTTACTTATAATATAGGTAAAAGTGCTTACCTAGTGTGGTGAGACCCTGGTTCCAATCCTACATACAATAAATTGAGGTAAAATATTCAAGTAAACATGTAAACATTTGTTCTATTTTAAGGGAAAGGAAGTTATTGCAGCTGTGTAGCCTTTCTGTTAGAATAATTTGGATTTTAGATCTTTATACTAACATGTTGAAAGAAAAAGAAACAAGAGATTAAATTGTAACAGTGTAATTTAGTTAACACAATATTTTCAGTAACTTTTAAGAAACATTTAGATTTAGATTGACACTTGTTTACATCACTGGCTTCAGAATCATAGAGTAAAACAAATTTTAGTAGTGTTTTTCAGCATTAGAAAATATGGAGAACTGTGGTAGAATTTTTTTTTTTTTTTTTTTTTTTTTTTTTGTATTTTAGGGAAGGGTCTACAGGATGTACAGGGTCTTACTACTACATCAGACTTGTAGTGAACAGCCTGTTTATAGCCTCCCAAGAGCTGGGATTACAGGCGTATGCCACCATGCCTAGTCTCAATTGCCATCTCAGCTCACCCTAGGGGCCAGGCTAGCATGGCAGGCCCAGGAATCAAACCTCTGGCCCCTGCACCTGCACCTGCTTGCAGACGCTTTAATCCACTGAGCTATTTTGCTGGCCCTAGATTATTGGCTTGATGTCTCACTAGGCTATCATATAGAATTTACATAGGGTCTTCAAAGGTCACGTAAGCATTATTTATTTCAAAAGAGAAATGATTGATTTGATCCTCATACAGAGTTTCAAAATCTTATTTAAGGAAATGATAGCAAATTTCATTACTAAAAGATGGGTTTAGACAATTTTTTACTAAAATTACTACAGATAAGTATATGTAGAAAATAAATTTAAGTTTTTAAATACTACAATGTCTGCATTTCCTGAAACATTTGAGTAGGTAAATGGGACATAACCAACTTGGGTCAACTGAGTAAACTATGGTATGAACTTCATAAATCTATCAACTTCTACCTTGGATTTTAGGTTATCAGAAATGTTATCCATATATGTTATTTGTCACACACTGTAAAAAGACCAATATTTTCCACATTGGGTTGAAATCTTCTACATAGGTAAAATTTTACATTTGGCCATACAAAAGCAATGATATTAATAATTTGTGATATCTATTAAAAAGAATGATGTATGATGCAATTTTCTTAAAAATTTAAATTTCCTTTATCTCTGTCTTTCATAGATGTCAGATCTGTTCTTGTCTTTTCCTTCAAATAGAAGTCATCTGAGAGCCCTGTAGCAGGGGCAGGTCCATGATTTTTGAGTTTGATTAGATGAAGTGTTCATTTGTTAGCTTTTAAAGGTTTTGAATAGGCTTATAGCTCTTATAGCAAGAGAACTGAACTGTACAAATTGTTAAAATACATAGATTGCTTCATTTTCCTTGAAGATAAGTTATACTTTTATAAATACTAGGAATCTTTCAGTATGCTTTCCTACTAAGCTGAAGTCTGTTCTCTGAGTTTTATACAACAATGAATATATTATGAAAAAGAGAGAAAATCAGAGGAGTAAGTGAAAGAGGGACTTGGGGATTTGAGTCACTGTTTTATTACCTATTAGCCTCATTGTATATTGCATGTTACTTTTTGGCATTGCTCAGTTCAAATAAAAGCCAATATTACAACAATGTCTACCTCATACACCTCAGAAAAGAATAAATGAAATGATATGATAATCCATGCTATGTCTTTAATACAGTATTTAATATAAATTATTTATGGATCCTAATTATTAATATCCTGATGCTATTGAGATTGTATATTATTATATAACACATATAGCCAAGTTGTATAATAATACACAATCTCGACATATATATATATATATATATATATATATATATATATATATATATTAGTCCATTATAGTCCTACCTGTTGGCTGCTTGCTCTGTTTCTTTGTGACATTTCCTTCTATTCTTTACTCTTTTCATTTGCCTTTCATGATATCTGCAATGAATTATAGGTGCATTTTGGTGTGTACTTCATCAGATTCTCAGTAGATTAATGTGCTTAGGAGAGGCCAGTCCTAGTACCCTAGTATCAGTCTGTCATTCTCAGACCACATTAGGGCCCCAAATAGCCTGGCCTCTTCTGGAGAAAATACAGAAGCCCAGTGCACCTTGAAGAGCTGGGACTGCTCTGTGCCTGGGAGCCCTGGGCCATCTCACTTAAGGTTCTGCATTCTGCACCTGGGATTAAGGCAGCCGGTTCCTCAGGACACATGGGATTCGTTAGTAATCAGCAGATTGCATAGGTTGCTGTAGTTACACTCAAATCACCCCTAAATTTTGTAAAGAAAGATTACTAACCAAAGTATGCTCATGAAAACTAAAATTATCGCACTCTGGTTCCTCTCTGAGTGACAGGATTTCCGCTTATCTCTAATTGGCCAAGGTCACATTTTTGGTTGATGCCTATCTTAGTTACTGTTTTTCCTCACTGGCCGTCTGGCAGCTTCGGAGCTGCATGTGGTTATCAGATACTGTTTGGCACGCTCAGTGATTTTACTGCTTTGTTTTTGATTTTTGATTGCTTAGAAGAGACAAGCAGTCTTCAGTTTCCTACATATCACATTGTACATCAGATTGTCCTTCCATATTTACATTAAATGGCTCTGGCAGACACAAAAGTTTTAATTTTTTCAGATAATCCTCATGTTACAAATTTCATGAAAATTTCCTATGCAAAATGAAGTGACTTTCAGGTGAGAATGAAATGTACATTTTAAAATAACTTACAGAAGAATTAATATTTCTCAAATTTGGCATTTAAATTTGTGTGCAATGAAGTATATTATCTTTTATTGTAAACATGTTTTTAGCAAATAACAAGTTGCTTCCCACCATTTAGCATGTTTGTGTGTTCAGGCTAGTTTGCATAGTAGCAGAATTGAGTTTTAGTGTATCAAGATCACTTACACTGAAGCCTTACAAAAGTGCTAATTCCAGTAGTGTTTCTCCCACTGAGTTTTGTATTTCATCTGTTCAAGAAGCATTTTGATACAAGTATATATTTTCCATTTTTGTGTTTGTAGCATATATTTATTTCATTCATTTAAATATTTTATAAAACACAAATTCTCTGTTGCTAAAATTGTTTTCTATGATTTTACAGAACATTCCTTGTAACTAAACAGATTCAATTATTCTAGCCTTAAAGAGTTACCTTCACATCACTATGTCCTAGCTTCAGCCTGGGACAATTAGAAATAATGTACATTTCAGTAAATTCCATTTTCAAAATAGGAGATGCATTGAGGGTACTTCCCTGGGCTTGAAAATAATAGCATAGACTATACCTTCAGTAATTAGGCTGTAAATAAATTCTTTAAATGTATTTGTTAAGGTTAAATATCTACCACATTTATAAGGTTGTTGCATTTGCTTCTTAGCTTTTCCTCTTCTTTGTGGACTTTCCACTTTTCTAATTGCCTTGTTATGAATGTAGTTTATGCCCCAAACTATATTAATATATGTGGAAAAGCATAAGAGTAAAGCTTTGATTTAAATTTCAGTCCTTCAGAAAATCTCTTCTTGATTTGACTCCATCACAATTTGAGTTTTAACTTCACTAAAAGCAGTAAGCTCCTCACACCTACGCTTTCCACCCCCATCCAACTTGTCAGATGAAATCATCCTGCATTGATTTTATGAAATTTTTTTGCTGTCACACTTTTCTGCAATTTACAAAATAAAATTACACTCTAAGCTGATGGAAAAGCACAGTGCAGTTTTTGCATACTTATACTGTCAGCTACTTAATTTTTACTGAAAACAGATGCCTTATCACCTGAATTATAACAATTCATGGTATCCAAGAAAGTGATTTCCAACATTTGTAAAATTATTAAGTTGGAAAAATACTGCCATGCAATTTAAAATAAACTTTATGAAAACATAAACACATTAAGGACTTTGTATTTTCCCTTTGTATTAGATCACAGATATTCTGGGAAAAATTTAAAGTAATTAAACATTTTGTTTTATAAACTTAATTAAAAGTAGACCAAAACAACAGCTTGAATTATGTCTTTTTTATTAATTTTATTGAGAAACAAATAATAGTGAGACAATTTCAAAGCATGTGGGTAGTACAGTCACAATAATTAATATATTGCATATTGTTGTCTTTGTAGTAGTTATTCATAGTATAAGATGCAGACATGATATCCTGTCCAAACACTATTAACACAAATCTTTCTTTGCATTGAATTAGGAGAAAGTAGCTGTATATCTATCCTAACTATTTTGTATATACTGATACAAAAATGGTTCTTCATTCATATCTCCTTTTTTGTTTAGTTTTGTCAGAGATGGGTATTCCATTGCCATTGAAATATTGTGGGTGCGTGAATTCAGCAAAATAATCCAATACAGTCCAGTAGTCCATAATAGTAGTGGGTTATCCATAGGACTGGCAGTGTCAGATGTTGTTGACTTGAGCCTTTTACAGCTCAGCATATTAATATGGCTTCACTTTTATACCTCATTGTTTACTGTTCTGCTGGATGGTTAAGATAAATTATGTCTTTGATATAATTGACTAATCAGAAAAGCCCAAGTACAATGAAAAATTGAGGAGTTACCTTTCTTTTTACTTCCGGAGTCTTTTTATTTCCTGCCTTCCCCAGTAAACAACACTGCAGCTGGAGGTTAGCCATATGGAAAGCTGTTTGAGTTCTGAGATATATTTAAAGTTACTCTGTCTCTGAAAGGTACTGGACAGATGTAGTGCAATTTTTTTCGTCAACTGAATGAAAATATAAATTTTAAAAACTTAACAGGCACTGTTTTACAACTAATAATTGAATGAAATAAATTTCTTAATGTTTTAATATTCCAAAATCTTTATTTAGCATTTATAATCTTGGAAGCTGTGTCTTTCATTTTTTGTAGCCAATCATATCTAAGCTTTATATTATCCCTTTTACTTTCACTGATTTTTATTATGATGCTATTTATTTACAGAGTTCTTATATCCCCTAAAGTGGTGGTTTAATCTTTTATGTATTTATTTGGTACAAGGTCTCACTACACAGCTGGGTCTCATAGTGATCCTCCTGTCCCAGCCTCCCCAGGGCTTGGATTACAGGTGTGGGTCACCATACCCGGTTTCGGTGACCAGTTCAGTGGGGTGACGCTGGCTTGGCCTGTGGTAGTGTTAGGTCCAAGATCGGGCGCGGAAGGAAGGACACCAAGAGCTGAGGCCTTGTGGAAGTTCAGGATTTATTCCAGAGGCTGTGTCAACACAGGGCCACCAGGCAACTGGGCCACAGTGACCCCGAGCCTTAGATGATTTAGGATTATATAGCACTTTTGGTGGCAAAGCAGCAAGCAGGGTACACAGAAGCCAATCGCGTGTGTTAGCTGGGCTTACATTGGAATGGATAGGATGGCTCGTATTGACCTTTACAACAATTGGATGGTGCGGGTTTTTAGGGAGGGTTATTCTTGGAAGGGTCCTGCCGTTCTGGGAATTGATGGTCTCGGTGGGGTTATCTTAAGAACATCTGTAAGTTGTGGGGCACGTAGGGACATCACGCACTGGAGGGTAGGGCAGTAATCATAGTAACCTTAACAATCTTTTGTGACTCAGTAACATGGTCTGTCTGACTCATGGAGTCTGTTTGACTCGGACCTTACAGTAGTTGGGGATAGAACTCAGGCCTTTGTGCTTTCCAGGTAGGCGTTTTAGACCACTGATCTATCTCTCCAGCCAAAGAAGTTGTTTAAAGAAATACATTATTAAAAATGTATGTGATAAAATTAAATCAAAATGTGGTGAAATTGGAGGAAAATGAAAATGTACTAAAAATACGACTACAGCTATTAACAGAAAAACCTGGACTCTTAGTTGTCTCAACATTACATATAACCCTAACATATCAAACCTAACTATCTCCACCACAGGGCAAAATAAGATCCTGTCTTCAGAACGGCATCTGAACAGTTGGAACAGTTCGTTCATTTGGATGTGTCTGTGACTTTTCTTATCTTAAGCCAGGGCTGGCACACAAAAGGGCAGTTCTGCAAAAAGGATTCCACATGGAGACACATTACCATCTAGCGAGCCATTGTTTGGTACACTGCTTGATATTATTTTAAAAACTAGACCTCTGGTCAGAGAATATTCCATGGCCATCTTTCAGATGGTTTCTTCCTGCTAGCCAGCAAAAGCTTTGCACTGCGTATGCTCATTCTGCGGTGAGAACCCCATGCAGCTGCTGTGTTGGTGGTGAAGGGAAGAGGCTGCACTTCCCTGCCCAAGGGGAAGGTGGAGCTAGCAGCTGCGCATGAAGGAACCTACCAGGACGAGGCCAGACTGGACACGCAGGCGAGGCCCAGCAGAGCTCCGCAGGCTTGCGGCACTTCCGATTTGGGTGTGTCCACACTGAATGAACGCTTAGAAATGCCAGCTTAGTTTTACAGACAGGAATTATATGACAAAATTTGCAGAAACCAGTTAAATTATAAAATAACATTTTAATTAAGGATATGCTTTAGTAACCTAACATTTAATATCTAGAAATAAATGATGTGAAGGGAGGATATTTGATGAAATAAATTCAGCGCTCTGCCTTAGAACTTAGTCATCCACCACTTACCTAGCTAGCTGATGTATTTACTCAATATAAATGCAGTATTTGTGGGGCCCTTTCTATCAGCACGGGAGAGCATGCGGACCTCCCATGTCCTCCTCGGTGCTTAGGGAGGAGACTGACGTTAGGCTTCAACTCATCTCTTGCTTTCAAGTTTGATACAGACTTGAGTTGTCCTCCTAGATATACCTGCAATTTTTTTTTTAAAGAGATTATTCTAAACCATGAAAGCTCCAGTTGGGTTTGAAAGTGATCTCAGAACTGAGATAAATTTTTTCTTGTTTATATTGCTACCCTTGGAGGAAAATAAAGACATTGTAGTAACTTTAGTGTATAATAATGTATCTTATTCCTGTTGCATATGAAGAATCACTAGGATATCGCTTTTTATTAGCTCTGAGGTAGGCTGTCTGATTCAAAGTCTCCGTCACTGGCTGTGTTGCTTTAGACAAGCTATTTTTAGCCTATCTGTGCCTTAGTTTCCTCAGCCACTGCATGGGTTCAGGAGTCAGTACTTACTTTATGGAACTGTTGAGAAGGCTGAGTGAGCCAGTGTGGAAAGCAGCATTCAGAGCACTGCCAAGCAGAGTTTAGTATTCTATAATTGCTTGCTATTTTTGTAGAAGCAGATTGGTATACAATATTGCCAAAGTGAAAGAGCCATTGTGAGGAATAAAAGGGTTAGTAGACTGGCAGCCCTGGAATGCCCCGTGGTGTGTAATGAGCCATGTATAATATTCACTATTAATGCTAGTTCATGTTGTTACTAGTATTAACTATTATTTTTAAATAGTATTAACTATTATTTGTCTAATTTTAATTTTATATCCTCTTGAGCCTATAGGAATGGGAAAATGTTGACTGGAAAGGATTGAAAGTTTTATTTCTTTTGCCATATGTTCTTGCTGACAGTGTTGATAGACTGATGTTTAGTGCTGACTGCACGGAGTAATTCCCTGGGAGACTTAGAAGCAATTCTGGTGCCTTTGAGGCATTAGATCAGAACCTTTTACAGGTGATGCCTGCAGCATAAAAATTGTTTCAAATGTCCTAAGTAATTTTAATATGACTCTTGAGCTTAAATATTAAAAAAATAGTTTTATATTTCTATGCCCATTTAATTAATTTATTTTTTTAATTGTTTGCTTCATGGGCAGTTCTAGGAGAGTTATCTGCATGTCTATATTACTGCTATTGTCTATTACTCATTCGTTCCAAAATGACAGGAATCAAACTTTAAGATGATTAACACAGAATCAGTACTCACAGTCTTACCCTTTCTCAGTCTAATTTTTATATTCTAGATAGCATTTTATTTTGTAAAAAGTCAAACGTTAAAAAAGTATTTTAAAACGTCCTCACACTCTTTTAACTTATTGAAGATGTAAGGTGTTCTAGCTGTTTGCACTGCATGTGCATAGTGCACAGAAAATGTTCTTACAGCACAGGCAGAATGCTTGCACTGGTGGCTCTAACGTGGACTTGCTGACTTGAAGCTCTAAAATGAGAACAGTCTGTCTTGTTACTTGCAGAAATAATGCCTTTGAAAATTTTTATGATCATATACATTTCTTTGTTTATATTTTTAGTTTGGAGTATTGAGCCCTGGGCTATCACACTGAACTGCATCTCCAATCTTCTAATCTTTTTTAATTTGTATTATTTTGACACAAGGTCTCACTGAGTTGCTAAGTTTTCCAGGCTTGTTATGCTCTAGTCTCAGTCTTTATGCTGGGATTACAGGCATGTGTCACCATGCAGGGCTGGCCTTTTACATTAAAAACAAACAAACAAACAAACAAATAAATAAATAAACAAACCCTTTAGTAAGTAACATTGATTTTATCAAGTCATCATCAATCAATATTTCCATACCCACTGCTAGAGCTGGCTGCT
Organism: Ctenomys sociabilis; assembly: GCA_004027165.1. NCBI lineage: Eukaryota > Metazoa > Chordata > Mammalia > Rodentia > Ctenomyidae > Ctenomys > Ctenomys sociabilis. The sequence continues at coordinate 20,363 of PVKA01017349.1, read as the reverse complement.
GTCCTGGAGAAAATTATAGGATACACAGCAGGAAATGACGACCAAGGACAGCTGGCCAATGCAGGGCTTCTTTGAAACCTAAAGTAATGCATAGGGGTGTTGCCATGTGGGGAAGGATACACTGGCAAGAAGAAGTGTAATAGAGAGCAGTATTTTTTATTTGAACATATCTGCCTGGAAAGAAAATGAGAAATCAAAACCATACGTAGAATCCAGTCATGAAAGGATTTGTAACAGTGCTCAAAGGTTTAGATTATATGCTGCAGATCAATGGTTCTTAGACTCACTCAGAGTGATTAATCTAGAGGAAAGCCCACATATAGCATTGTTAAAGTTTTAATAGGTATTTCTAATGAGCAATTGGGACAGAAAAGCAGTTTTTTAGACAATGAGAAGCATTGGACAATTCTGATTGGGTGGTCACCATGGTCAGATTGCATCCTAGTGTTTCTAACTTGGAAAGAGGCATAGGAAGCCCTCATGCTCAGGAATACACGATGGCACATCCCATGTCTCCCAGTGCAGGATGGGTGTGATAAGCAGCAGAAAATAAAAAGAGGTGAGAGAGTGGATACAAGAGCTAGCAAGGAGAGTAAACTGACAGGGCTAAGGTATATTCGAGGGGTTGGTATAGAATGGCAACATTTAAAGGGATACCTACATCTTGGCTTGGATAATAATATTACAAGGTAGGTCACATAGAAGAATAAGTTTGGGTAATTGTTATATTTCAGGAATTTGCAGAGTAAGGAAAATTTCTATTTTAAATCTCATTCTTTATTCATCTGTTCAATTAAATCTCATTCATTAAATCTCATGCATCGTATATCTATTCAACAGATAACTTATTTTTTATGAGCAGAATATATTTTTTGAGGGAAAGAAAGCTCCTGTCTGAGAGAGGGACAGGAGGAGGATCCGAGTGAGTTCTCCCCAGGACAGATAACTTATTGAGTCTCTAATCCTCACGGAATTCTTTCACAGTCAAGAACATAGACAAATGCCCCTATTTTATTTACTAGAGTTGGAAAGAAAGTAAGGATAGGAAAGTTCAAGTCACAGGCTATAGAATATTAGAAAATTGAAAATGCTTTCTGGTACTTCGTATGTGCCATATTTTTTCCTAAATTGTAATTAATGTGGCTCAACTAAATCAAGATCTGAAACTAGACCTGGGATCTAATTGATTTTCTTTCCTTTGAGAAATTGATAGGTTCTATTGCATGATAGCATGGAGGTATTTTGGTTAATGTTTTGTTTTAAATTCTACATTTAACTGTTGAAGTAAATTTAAATGATGCTCTAAATCATTTTAACCTTGGATGTTGTATACACTTGTACATGAAATGGAAACTGAAATAAAGATTTATAATGCATGACGAGGAGTATAGATAATCTCACCAGAGGCATATCTATACCTCAAGGTGGTTTTATACTTTTCTGCTTTTTTAAATTTTAGAATTAAGACAATCCTATGAAATTCCAAAATGCATATTTTATCATGGTTATGATTAACAGTAATTAAGTTTCTGTACATTCCAAATATAAAATATTATAGTGGTACTAGCATCAATTCAACTTGAATTAATGTTGACTATTTCAAGAAACTGTTGGGGGCCAAAGAGATAGCTCAGTAGAATAAGCACCTGCCTGGCAAGCTCAGGGTTCTGAGTTCAATCCCTAGTACCACCAAAAAAAAAAAAAAAGAAAGAAAAGAAACTGTTGATCATTAATTATGTATCAAGTCCTGTAGAGAGTGCTCTTTACTGCGTGCTTTTCTGAGCTCTAAGTGGGATTAAGAGAGATGCTGTTTTCTCTCAATTTTGAGAAATTTTGCCCTAAGCTTCAAGTGCTGCAGGAAGCTCAGAGAACTTTAGTAACTTGCTCACGGTCATACAACTAAAGAATCACTTGGATCTTTCTTTGAACTATGATTTATTTGATTCTAAGGCCATATATATTTTTTCTCAGAATGTTACACTGATATTCTGCTTATGTGGTGAAAGGCATTTCATTGTTTTTAAACTATAAGGTCAGATTGGAATAGACAAGTTCAAGTATATACAGTATGAAGAAACCGGAAAGAAAAGAGAGAGGTGACAAAGGACAGCAGTGATCTGGCTGGAGGGCTGCTGCTGTCGCTTTTGGCATTTTTTCCACTACACATGTTTAACTCTTGAAAATAAAGATTTCCTTCATCTTTCCAAAATAGATCCATAAAGTGTGAATTAAAGAGGCCCAGATCGTGACAGTCCTTTCAGCCAAAGGCGTGTTTACAGGAAAGATGTACAAGAATAAAGTGTTCATTTTCAATAGAAATAAAAAACTGTATCTCTTGTAGTTCTTCAGGGAAATAATAGAACATAGGCTGTCAGTTTTCTCTAAAGTAATTCTTTTTTCCTTCTCATGCGCTCCTTTGGTGCAGAGGGCACGTGGGCATGTGTAGCTCACCAGAATGGTAATCATCGCATGTAAGAAGTGCTTCTTCTCCTGGTAATTAGTCACAGTGATCAGTTTTGCTTTACTATTCAGAAACTTATACCACCAAAGGAAATTTCTCAGGAATGGTTAAATTGGAAAATAAACAATAACACCCACAACTCTGAAGAAAACTTTATTGTTTCAATATTTCAAATGTGAGTCAGTTTTTTTTAATTGAATTTAGGGCAGGGTTTACATGGGGCTCAGGGTCTTGCTGTGCAGATCCGACTCGTAGTGATCCTCCTGTCTTCAGCCTCCCAAGGCTGGGATTACAGGCGTGCACCACTACTCCCAGTCTCAATCGAAGTCGCATTGCGCCCTAGGGGAGAGGGGACCACAGGGCACACGGGGGATCGAAACCCGGCCTTTGTGCTCTACCAAAGCAGGCACTCAAATATGACTATTTCTTCACCCTGAGTTTCTTATATATTGTTTAAAAATCACTGTGAAAGTCCCAAAAGATAAATGTGCTTATTGTCATATTTATTATAGTAGTAGGAAGCAGACATGTTTAGTGCTAGTCATATGCTTAGCTAAAGGGCACTTCAGATAGCTAATTTAGGTAGGCATATCCATTTCTGGTCCTTGCACCAAATATAGAATCATATAGAAGAAATATTAAGGTGTTAGATGATATCTAGAGGAGGGCATGACTTATTTTCTAAGCTTGAACCTCTGTTCCATGAAGGTTGTAGCTCAGGAAAGAGGGTAGGCAAAGAAGAATATAAGTGAAAGAAATATGCCTAGAACTGTAGTCATATGTAGATAAACAGCATACATGTTTACATGAGACCATCAGTGAAAGTCATTAAATTTGGCAGAAAAATTTCATACAGAAGCCGGGCATGGTGGCATATGCCTGTAATCCCAGCACTCGGGAGGCTGAGGCAGGAGGATTGTTGTGAGTTCGAGACCAGCCTGAGCTACAAAGTGAGCTTAAGGCCAGCCTGAACTGCATAGTGAGACCCTGTCTCAAAAAGACAAAAAAAAGAAAAAAAAAAAAATTTCATACAGAATGTGATTGTAACTTGGCAAAGAAATGGGTAACTTGCCAAGCAGAGAGACAAAATGGGGCTGATGGACTGCAGTTATGCCCTGAGGCTAGCTCTGCCCCTTTATTCCTGCAGGTCAAAGCTGTAGGCAAACACATCACATCACCAAAGGAGGAACATAAGATTCTATTGTAGTTGTTGAATACCTAGGAATTACATTGCTGGCAGAAAGCACTGGAGACACTCCCATAGACCGGTAGTTGGGGAGGAAGCACAGTCCTTTTGAATGAGGATTGCCTCCTGCCCCTGGGGGTTGAGTTTCTTTTAGTGGCCCAAGGAAAGTAAGACACCATAATTGTGGGAACTTCAGGCTGCTAGGCTAATTTAATCTCCTTTGAAATTCTTGACCAAAATATGTCAATCTTTCAAATCCAGCTGATTTTAAATTACTTCTTTCTCTTCCTCATATGATTTTATTACAACTGGACCATAGAAACATCTTTAGGGTCATATATCATGCTGACAACAATATTTTCCATTTTGAATAATCTACTGAAAACAAGTCCGACTTAGCGCAGCTTTGTGAATAATTTGAAATATGTAAATTTGTGGAAAATATAAAGCCTACAGATTGTCTTATAGTTTTATTTTTTAGAGTTGTTCCACTACTTCTTGTGTGTAAGGACAGACGGTCCTCCTCAGTATATTTGGTGGCTGTTACTGGGCTGATTGCTGGCCTGCCTGGAACGGCAGAGGTTTCTTCCATCCCAGCTCTAGCTGAGAGCCTTTGAAAGTCATTTTCTAATTGCTTCCCTGCTTTACTATTGAGGAAATAGTTAAATGTTTCATAAATAAGTCTTGGATATTGAATAATTACATTTCAAAAATTACGGTTTTACTAAATTTTCTGTAAGAAAATAAATTCACAGCTGAATACAATAGATATTTGTTACACAGCCAGTTGGATAGACGTGCATAAAGCCATTAATACACATTACTGTGTTCCTTAAGAATGCATTTGTCTAAAGCAAGCAGAAAGCTTGGCCACAGTGACTTTCATTCAGTTTTTCCAGATGTGCAGGTGACTAGGCTGTGCTAAATGAAGCCACCGTGCTTGGCAAGTTTGCGCTCTTACTACTTTGCTTGGCTTTTTAGGCTGCTCTTATCCTCATACTTTTAGTCACTTTTAAGCATCGAGGTAGGAAGAGGAAAGGCTTTTCCCTCATAGATTTATGGGCGTAAATCCTCTCCGTGGACTTCTGCCTGCATATCCTGGTGAAAGTCATGTCATATATTTGTCCATAGATGTAAGACAGACTGCTTATTTGTATTCTAGTTTTCCACAGCAAAAGAAGGGAATGGAGAAAGAGCATGGCACAAAATGTCCTTAAAACTACCTACTTTATTAATCAGTGTTTTCCAAAGAACAAAATTGATGGGACATATTGTTTTAAAATGTCATCCACCCGTGTTTGCCTCTTGTATATGTGTGTGCCTGTGTGTGAGTGTGAGCATGCAGTCATGTGCTACTTAACACAGATGCATTCAGAGGAATTGATCAGTAGGTGACACATCTAAGGTGGGACTATCACAGTGCACACTTGCACAAATATGCGATTGAATGAAGGACAAGAGAAAAGGATGCAGTTGTGACATACACGGAACAGAAGTTGTGTGAGGCTCTGAAGGCATAACAGGAAGTACAGTTTTACAGTAAATGTTTTTATAAGGAAACTAGTGTATTCTGAAATGAAAAATAGTACAATGAATACATAGACTAGTAGCATAGTAATTTCTTATTGCCAATTTCAAACATTAGGTACTGTATATAATTTTGTATTTTATATTTTCATATGACTGGCAGTTCATATTTATTTCAGTGTACGTAGAAACATGTGAGTTACATGTTGTCCTGTGTTAAAATGCCATTAGGTAATAGGAATTGTAGAGCTCAATTATAATTGCATAGGGAAAAAAATATATATATATACATATGGAGAGAGAGGGGAAAGGAGATACATTTAAAATAATTATTATGAAAACTGGCAGGTTTCCATTCAGCTAAGAAGATTGCAGAGTGGAAAGACTACCAGAACTCAGTATCATGACTGAGTCTAAAGGCTGAGTCTAAAGTGTGGAGACCATAAATTTTTCCTTTTCAGGGACCCTATTCTTTTTGCTTAAGATCTTCAATGATTGGATGAGGCCCATCTGTAGGTAGCAAGTGGTCTACAAAGCTCCCTTATAGCGTCATCTGGACACCGTGACCTAGGGAAGTTACCCACCACACCTACATTGTCTATTGAGGTTTGACAACCAGTGGATCTTTTGGATACTGAAGTCCATTATCAGCTTCTTTGGGTTGACATCTTTCTGAATCTTACAGCAGCTTATGTATGCTAAACACAGTAATATTTCCATACTCCCCAGAAATAAAATCTCATTGTAATTCTAATTAGAATTGGAATACTGATGAATACCATTTTAAAAAGAGAAAAGCTTTTTATTTCAAGAGGTACAGATTTGAGATTCCATAGGCTCTTATTAGGTTCCGAGACAGTAAAATTACTGATAGTATTTTAAGCTATAAGTCTACTTTTATACAAATGCAGAAGAAAATATTCGGGAGGTTAGTGCAGTGTTGACTGGCCTAGAGATGAAGAGGCCTGGTTTTCATATCACTTCTGACATTAGCTAGTCTATCCCCTTGCTTTCCCAATAAGGAACTAATAATAGATCCGCTATCTTTTCTACCAGATGGTGAAAGTTCCATGAGATAATAAATCTAAAAAGTGCTTTAAGAAGCAGGGATTGATAGAAAAATAGATAAAGACACACTGACGTATAAAGGCAAATCTTCATGATAACCTTTTCTGTCACTGGAGTGGAGTGTAGCTGAACTGTGAAAAACAAAGGTTAGAGCTGAGGGCATATTCAGAAATCATGTGGTCCCAACCCTGAGAGCCCGGGTGGTCTGGGAACATCAGTGGTTCATCCCATTGTAGTGTGGTAAAGGAAGACCACTTACTGGCAGGATGGGTGGTCATCTTGAAATTAGCCTTAAGCTATCAGGTGTGGTCAGTATGACAACTGTTTTAATGGGTGCTATAAAGATCTCTTTCTTTGAAAATCTGTAATTATTCAGCTAGTGCTAGAGAAATTTTAAAAATATTTTAAGAAAATTTTCTGAAACTAAATGTTATTTTTAAAAAAAAATTAAATGAAAAATAGCCCAAAGAGGAATCTCCCCATTGTGCGTGTATGTGTGTGTAAGGCCATCTTTTAAATAATCTAAAGTTGGTATTATATGAGTAAATTTTACTTATATGTAATTGTAGAATAATTAGACAGGGCTAACGTCATTGATTATTCCTCAGTTCAATGTGACATTATGTTAAGTATAGTAAGTCTGTGAAACTTCCCACAATATTGGATAATAACACTATCCACAAGGACCCATGTTTGATTCCTGGTACTGCATGCTATGCAGGCCCTGGGCTGAGTTGGCCACTGAAACCAGCCATGTTGATGCACGTCTGTAATCCCAGCGCTGCGGAGGCTGAGACAGGAGGATCACTGAGAGTACGAGCTGCATAGTGAGACCCTGTACCAAGTAAATAAATCTTAAAACAAAAACAAACAAAAAAAAACCTTATTTTAAAGGTCTTAAGCACTAGCTGTTAAGAGAGTTTTGATATTCATGTGTAGTTTAAAAATTTCAAGTTAAATTCAGATTTTCAATGTTGTTTGTGTTGTGGTTTATGCTTTATCCTAGCAACTTCACTTTTAGTCAGTCATCCTAAGGAAACTGAGATAGTTTTGCATGTGTGTGTTATGATATCAAAGTGTCAACCAAAGTGAGAGTGGGAAACGTTTGAATAGACTCCCGCACATCCATGTGACAGATGCACAGCAGCAATTCAACATGATCGTCTAAGCTGATTATTTGAGATAGAAAATGCTTGGGGGCACATGCCCAGCACTCCAAAGGCTGAGGCAGGTAGTTCAGCACCAGTTTGAGGCTAGCCAGCACTACATAGCGAACTCAAGGCCAGCCTGACCTATGCACCAAGACTCAGTCTCAAAGACAATATTATAGTATAATATTATATAAAAGAATAGGCTAGAAATACAATGCACATATAAATTATCTCAATTCAATTTATATTTATACATTCGAGTTAATTAGTATATTACTTTGCATTGTTAATGGTAAGAGTGTGTATACTAATTCACAGCTCTTTTTTATGCGATAAAATGAAAAGATAAGTATGATATGCTTATTGATAGATGATAAGTGCATGTGTTTCAATTTTTTTTTTTTTTTTTTTTTTTTGGTGTTACCAAGGATTGAATTCAGGACCTTAGGCTTGCTAGGCAAGTACTTATTCCACTAAGCTATCTCCCCAGCCCCTATGCATTTAAACTTGAAGCTAAGAGGTATTGTGTGGCAGTCAATTAGGCAATTACAGTAGTTTTGTAGAGAGATGGACGAAGCAGTACTTTATGGAAATTTCCAAAAGAACAACTGAGTTTAAGGAGGCAGGTAGGAAAACTATCTGCTCACTGGCATAGATGGTTCATTTGTGCTAGAGTGCTAGAGGGATAAAAGACACTGTAGTAGTCTAGATAGAAATGCTAATTAAACATAGCTTTATGAGTATTGCTTAAAGTTAGTACTTCAAATTGCAGTCTTCATGATATAAATTAGACCCTCACATTAGCTGAATCATGTGAACTGAGGTATAAAAGAGAAACTACTAAAAACACTGTTTTAATTATTGCGCTAAACCATACATCTGCCAGAAAGATTAACATCTCCAGTGGTTGCATTTTTTTCAGTGCATTTATGTCTTTTTACTTTTGTGAGAAAGTTTTAATCCTCACTTTTAAATTCACATTTCTCAGGAAAAATTTGTGACATACGTTGCTTTGAGCAGCCCCTTTCCAGCTGAGATAACCTTTCTTTCTGATCACAAACATAAACGAGGTTAACTATGTATTGTATTTTCTTCCAGTAGTCAAGTAGTCATATATGAAATACGAAGTAAGAAGGTCTTGGCAACCTCTACTTTTATTGTGTTCCTATCACAGGCTTGCTGATAACCGTGCCCCAGAATCCTCTTTTTGTCTTGTGGCCACAGCGCCTGTCAATTGAAAGTTTGGTTCTTTGCAATCTCTCATTTGCATGTATTCGGCACAGCTTACATTTTCCAAGTTCATTCTTCTGCAACAGGGCAACAGACATTTTACATGAGTAGAATTATTCACAAATGGAATTGCTTGACAGAGAAGGGATGGAAATGACAACTGCAAGTTGTTTCACTGAGAAATAAAATGGAGATCATCTTTCAATTTCTTTATGTTGCATCAAATGCTGCATGAATTACCTGGAAGAACTGCATTTTTAAATAACTGTACCACACAACATCTCCAACTCTCCGACTCCAGACTGGAGCTGCCATACATCAAGCATTGTCTTGCATAGCTCGTAAATCCCTGACTGTTGCTTGAACAATGTTCATCTGCCAGGCTGTTACAGAAAAGCAGTCCAGATGCTGCAGAGGAGTTTCTGAGTGGAAGGGTTGGGGGATTGAGCTAAGACAGCCACTGCTTTGTTGGTTCTCAAGACAAATTTGGCAAAAAAATATTCTGTAGGTTTATGCCTAATTAGCATTTTGAAGTTGCAACAAGTATTAATCATGACATAATTTGTATGTTTAACCATGAGTTAAGTAATGCATATGTCCTTACGTAAAAGGCTGAACAAATGTGATAGACTTTCTGAAATTCATTAGAGAATAAAAAGAAATGACACATCAACACCAAACCCAGATGTCCAGAAAATTAGTCTGCCTCTAAGTGACTTTTGGTTCTATCTTCTCTGTAAAAAAACAAAGGCCAAACAATTTTACATGTCATGTTGGTAATGGTTCTTGGTTGAAAACAAAAGGATCACATTTGGTTATATTAAATGGAAGAGGATTCACTGCAGGACCTTGAGCCTGGCCATTCCCAACATACTGTGCTGGCCTAAGAACCAGGTTGAGTGTGGTCCTCCAGGACAGGACCACAGGGTTCTCTTTGGGTCCTATCTGGTACAAGGTTCAGTATGACACATAACAGGTACCAGTTACTGATCCTGGAATCATTACCCCTGCAGTCACTAGAAATCAAAAGCAGGTTTGCATTGTTTTCATTCTCTGTGTTGCTAGGGTCAGGTATGTCTGATTTGATATCATGTCTCATTTTTTTACATTTTAGCTATTAGGAAGGATGTGGACAGGACTGCTATGGTTTAGATCTAAAATATGCCTGCTGTTTTCCTGTGTTCAGTAGTGGGTCTTTAGAAGATGATGGAAAGATGACAGCCCTAACGTCATTAGTTGATAAAATCATAATTTGATGACATTATCTGGAGGCAGTGGAGACTTAGGAGGGATGCCCTCGGTGAAGGAAGTGTGCTATCTAGGCTTTATTTTGGGATTCGATGTTTCCTGTGGTCCCCACCTCTTCCTTTCTCTTTGCTTCCTGGCTGTCAAGGGGTGAGCAGCGCTCCTCTCCATGCCTATCTGCCCTGACATTTCTGCCCTGAGACCAGCTGACTATGGAGTGAAATCATGAGGCGACATGAAGCTTTTCTTCTGTGAGTTGTTTGTGTCAGTCATTTTGTTCCAGTGATAGAAGGCTGAATGATACATGCCAGTGTTTCCCTTTTTGTTTCTTTGACTGACATACAATGGAATTCCTCAAGAATGAACTATGAATGATGAGACTCCAGAAGAACAATTAAAATGTATGTGGAATATGAGATCTTCAACTGCCAGCTTTGTAACTTACTCAATTCCACCCTCAAGTGACCTGGAATTAGATTCTGGCCACAGGCTCAGCCCTTTCTTAGGTATCTGATACTTTCATGACACTGTGGCTTTGCTCATGTTCTGGAATGTGCATACCTTAAAGGCTAACTTGGTGGTCCACAAAGTTTTTGTTTTGCTTCTAGGCAGAAGAACCATCTTCATTATTTTGGATTTCTTCTCTATTATTCACTCTTTTTGTCCTTCCCACTTGAATGTGGCCATACTTCAGTCACTTTGCAGAGCTTCAGGAAACACTGAAGAGTGCTGGCGAGATAGCTTAGTGGACCAAGGGTCTGCTTAGGCAAGCACAGGGACCCCAGTACCACATGCCTCGCCGGCCCGCTCCCGGGTGTCCTGAGCTGGTCCTGAGACCAGGAGTTGTGGCCCATGCCTAAGGAGGCTGAAAACAGTAGGATCACTATGAGTTTGAAATGCATAGTGAGCCCCTATACCAAATACATTAAAAATAATAATAAAACACTGAACAGAAGGCCAGAATCCCTGTTTTGTGTTCTTGTCCAAAGAATCTTTTCTATGATTTTTAAGAATTTAACTTTTTAATCTTAACAGGTATTTATCTTACTTATTTAAATATTTCTCTCCAAATAACATCCAATATTAAGGCATTTTGTGTTGGCTGAAAAACCAAGACTGGTATTAGCTTGTCTTACTCTAGATTTAATTATATTAAATTATAATGTATGTAAAATTTCAGGTTAAAAATAAACAGAAACCCATGTTTCTACTACATGAGGACTTACCTTATGGAAAGTTTATTCCAGAGAAATGACACTTTGTTTTTATAACCAGTAGTAAACTTTATTCTATCACATTCACATTTACATTTGAAACATGAATAATCTTCAGTAAGTTTGAAAATGATGAGCTGAAACAATACCCTCCTGGATGTTTCATGGAAAGCGTGTAAGATCAGTTAATATAGGAATTCTTTACAAGTGTTGTTTCAAAATGAGATAAGTTAAAGCTTGAAGACATGTAATGCAAAGTCGAAATATACCTAAAATTCTGATTTTTCGTATCATCATGTGAGTTATTCAGATTCACTAAGAACCATTATGTTATCAATTAATAGAATTATTAAAGAATATATGATCTGAATGCATTATCTTAGATTCAATTTAATGATTAGACTCTTCAAGTGATCATGTTATTGAAAAAGTTTTTTAAAGGCTTGGCTTTGACTCGAGATTTCTAAATTCTTTTTCCAACTTGAATTACCTTCATTACTGACAGTCCAGGTAAATGAGTATGTTCCCGCTACGTACATGCAGGTGTCTATGAACAAAGTGGAAGAGTTCAAAACTTCTTTTCTAGATCTCAAGCAAACTGCATCGTTGTTCGCTACAGATGTGAAATGAATTTCTAATCATCAGAATATTGAAGAAATAATGAATCCTCTTTTGAGTCTTGATAACTGAACTCATTCTCAGTATCTGTAGTGATGACTTATATGTGAATGAGAAACTAAAGCTTTTCAGAAAATATAATTGTCAAAATTATGTTATTACAAAAGTTGAAAAAGTTTTCCTTTTAGAGCTACAATTTTTAGACATGATGCTAACCTTTAAAATGTGCTGAGGACAATCCACCCATTAGTCATTCAATGTATATTTTTAAACATGTGAGACTTTCTATATTTTGGAAAATACATAAAATGGACATCATTTTTTAGGAAGTACTGATTTTATTTATGTATTTATACATTTATTCCTTTAATATTTTTGGTGCCAGTAACTGAACTTAGGACCTCGAGCTTGCCAGGTAGGTGCTTATATTCCTGAGATATATACTGAGCCCCTTAAGTGCTGATTGTAAAATCTCACTCACTGATACCGAAAATACCACAATATTTTTAGTTACGTAAGTGAATGTTGTAGATGTAGGGATAGGTATAGAATATATGGATGTATAGATCTGTGACATTTACACATATATGTAGGTAGAAAAATGCCCATTCATATATAGTATAACTTACGTAAATAATTATTATATATACACTCATAAAAATATTTTGATTTAGGTAAATGTTTTTGTCTGTTAAATTATATGAGATAGGACCAGTTTAATATCTTTTTCCCATTTGTAAGTAGCCATAATGCAGATAGATTCATGCTAGTACCTTGACTGATACACCTTTTTCTTTCATTAAGTAGAATGTTCCCAAACTGGGGTATAGCTCTAATATAATGAAGCCTGTGTAATTCTGTATTATATAAATATTATTCCATAAACTCTATCATGTGATAATTACCAGAGTAATACCTCTCAACACTATAAAAATGTTATTAATTTGTTTTATTTCTAGTATACATTTGCAGAAGTATAGTTTTCAACTTTTGACAAGTGTCATAGAAATTTATCTTATATTGTTTAAAATAGAGCTTATTCACATACAAATTAGTTTCAAATAATAATTGTTCCTAGTATTTTAACATTACATTACCAAATTAATAGTCTTGATTGGCTAGAATAATGGAAAGAATTAGTGTTCATTGCACCAGATACCATGCATAACATGATCCAGGTCACCTTGCTTAGCTTTTACAATACCTGTGTATGCATCTCCTAACTCCGTTTTGCAGATGGAGTAATGGATGCTTCAAGGGGTTGAAATACTCTTCTGAAATCTATCCGATTTTACATCCCTGTGCTCTCTGCATTCTATGTTGATCAGGGGAAGGGGCCTGGGGCGGGATCTACAGTTTTGTTTTAATATATAAAAGTAGCTTTTATTTTATTGTGAACATTGGACATAGAATTTACAGTTGATATCTTTATCTATCATATGCTTTTACTATTAACAGATTTCTATGAGGTTAACTATAATTAACTTATATTTACATTTTTTCCATAGGACAATCTCTACTGAGATGCTTAATATTAGACTATCATGCAGGATAGAAGTATAAAAAGTTGTATATAAGTGACATGCTTACATGCATTTGGATAATAAATCAATTATGATTCTTGAGAATCATTTTTTCCTTTAAAAGTGTTTTAAAGGAAACAAAGAATATAATAAAAAATGATGTACACATGTTAATAAAAGGTAAATTAGAGTACTCCAAATGCCTTGCAGTTAGGCACTTTGTTTGTTAATTTGGAGCTCTGGAAAACAGATGTTTTTGCTGGACTTCGTAGCACATGCCTATAATTCCAGCACTTGGGAGGCTGAGACAGGAGAACTGCCCTAAGTCTGAGGGCAGCCTGGCTTACATAGTGAGTCAAAGCCTGCCTGAACTACATAGCAAGACCTTGACTAAAGAAAGAAAAAAGCAGAAAACAAATGCTTTTAAAAATTGTGAGGTCTGGCCTGATAGCTCAGTAGACTAAAGCACCTGATTAGGCAGAATGCAGGGGTTGTGGTTTAATCCCTGGCCTGCCATACTGGCCCTGCCCACCCGCGGGGTGCCCTGAGATGGTGATTGAGAGTGGGAATCGTGGCATGTGCCTGTAATTCCAGCACTCTGGAAGCTTAAAACAGAAGAATCACTGTAAGTCTGATCTGTGTAGTGAGACCATGTAGACCTTGTCCTAAATACAGAAAAAAAAAAAAAATTGCGAACACTTAAATTGTCTATGCCATATCTAGAGAGTAAGTAGACAGCACATACACAGAATGCTGTAATGCTGGATACTGAAGATTCAAAGGCTAAACTACTCAACAGGGGTGTAAAAATTGGAAGGCACTGGCTGGGAATCTTCCTAAATTAGGTAAGTGTAAGTTGTACTGGGTAAGGAAACATACAAGGTCGATCATGAGGTAAAGTTGCTTTATACCAACATTCTTTCACTTTCCATGTTATTTTCTATCTGTACCTATTCTGTGCTCTCTATAAATTTAATTTTCCCACTTGGTAAGTGATGCTCAGTTTTCCTGAGCTTTATAGTCAGTTATCCCATAGTTTCTGGGACTGAAGCACCTGGAAAGGGGCATCTGCAGCTAATCTGAAGAAGAGTTGCCACCTCCCACCCCAGGATCCGCCCCCCTTTTTTCCATGTAATTCATCTCAACACACTTTGGTAGAGTGAGGAATGGAAGACTGCCAATCTAAGGGATTGAAAAGAACTCATTTGCTTAAATATTAGATTTGTGAGCTATGTGTGAAGTTTATCAAATAAATCCCCTAGGTAAAGAACCATCAAGTTACTCATTTAGGAAAATGAAGTGGATTGAATATTTTGAACTGCTAGATACAGCATATATTTTCAAATATCTAAATTTATCTAAATTTTGGATCAATATACTTTGAAAGTGTTACATAGAAAAACATTTGCCTGGTGTGGTGGTCAGCCTCTGTAATCCCAACATATTTTGGGGGGGAGGGCTGATGCCAGAGGATTGCTACAAGTTTGAGACCAGCCTAGACTTCCTAGTAAGTGTGAACACAGCCCAAATTACCTAGAGGGATCCTGTTGCAAAGGAAAAAAAAAAAAAGAAAAGAAATTTGTACGGCTTACAGGTGAAAATTCTAAGTTCAAAAAAAATGTTTTTAATTATAAAAATAATACGTGTCTTATACTTTTTTTTGTTTTTTTGGTTCAGGGGATCACACTTTGGACCTTGTGCTTGCCAGGCAGGCGCTTTCACCACTAAGGTACCTCCCCCAGCCTCTATATATGTTTTATAAAAGAGCAGGACAATACAGCTGAAAAGCGGAGTGAGAGAGGAAGCAAACAAAAGTCTTCTTCTGTGCCTTTCACAATGTGTATATTCAGATTTTATTTTATTTTATTTTTATTTATTTATTTTTAATTTATTTTTTATTTTATTGAAGTACAAATATCAATCAGACAGTTTCAAGACACCTTAACAAGACAGATTCGATAAATTAATACATTGCAAACTGTTTTCATAATGTTTTGGTATTGTACAAGGTGCATACATGATACTATATTTACAGATATTATTTTAGCAGATGTCTCTTATCAGTAAATTAAGAGCGTAGCTGCTTACTTATCTTATTTTTTATATATGAATTATAACAAAAATTCAATAATTATTTTCCTAGTTGATGACCATAGTACTAGAAGCTGACATAATATCCTGTCCAACCACCATTAGTGCAGATCTTGCCTCTCATAGGATTATGTAGAAGCACAGCGTTATCTATCCCAACTGTACTGTGTATACACACACATCATGATTTTTCTTTCTATACCCTTTCCTTTGTCTACACCTGTCAAAAGTGGGCACTCCATTGTCATTCAATTAACTTAGGTGCTTGAACTCGACACCATAGTCCAACACAGTCCAGCATTAGACCAAAATAAAAATACGATTTGACAGCACTAGGGAGGCTGAGGCAGGAGGATTGTTGTGAGTTCGAGATCAGCCTGAGCTACAAAGTGAGCTCGAGGCTAGCCTGAACTGCATAGTGAGACCCTGTCTCAAAAAGACAAAAAAAAAAAAAATGCTTTGAATTACAAATGGTTGTAGAAGGCTGGGGAGGCAGGAGAGTGGTTCATGAGTATGAAGTTGGCTGCGTGTGTGTGTGGGGGGGCATTCTCACTCTACAGCCAGCAGCGTAGCTGCAGTGAGCGGTACTGCGAGTGTGTACTGCACAGTAACTGGAGGAGGAGAGTCTGCTAAATGTTCTAATCTAAAGAAACCACCAATGTTTGAAATGATGAGTTTGCTAAGTTCAGTGATTCGGTGTACCACCCTGTAATTCATAAATGCTTGTGATTATTATTCATCAGTTAAAACAACAATTTAGAAAATAAAGTTGCAAACTTTATGTGGTCATTTCTTTAGCAAACTCTGTTATCACATGATAATCTTGGTACAGAAATGTTCCATACCAGGAAATAAATTATGTTAAAAATGTGTTTGAATTTACCAACTTTAACTGGAGTGGAAATTAAAATAGAATTGCCTACATATTAGACCCCTTTGGTTTTAGTAAAAGAGCCATCCCTGAAATATCTGATTATTCCATTTTGCAGTTTGTGACTCACTCTCCAGCCTTCCATGAGCTGCTGCCCAGGGTACTGGGGGAGAAGATGGCACTGGGACACTGTGGGCAGCAGGAATGTGAGAAATGGCACATGGCCTGCTGGGAGAAAAAGGAAAGCAGAAATCACTGGTTTGTTCTTTCCAAATGGGCCTGGGCATCCCAGGAAAACCCAGAATAAACAGAGCCCCAGCTTCCTGAATGATCAGCCTTTGCTTAGAGTCTTAAGGGGAGAATGTCATAATAAAATAAATAAAGTTGTACTAAGGTATAATATGGAAGGCCTGACCTAGGGAGTTTTATGTTTGGACATGAAAGAAGCATTCACTTACGCCATTAAGTACCTGAAAGTATGGATCTCATCTGGTCTTCCAGTAAGCGCTCTTCTGTTGGGGGAAATTTGAGAAACCCTGGCATCCATTAAGAATATATAGAAAATAGAAGAGACTGCATTTTTTCTGTGTGGACAATATTGGAAGAGAGACAGTTAGATAATAATTGAGGATTTTTCATGTAGTTTTTATTCCCTGCTGTATTTAGCATGATATTTTGCAGATGGTAGAACATATAAAAACACTTGTGGGTTTTATTTTATTTATTTATTTATTTATTTATTTTTTGCACATAGAACAATAAACACTTTTATTATGAGAGTTAAACCAGGTGAAGGTTTATTTGCCTTTGCGGGCCTTGATTTTCCTCAGAGCCCCAGCGCTTCACGCTCTAGCACATGGCCATCTGCTCTGCCACGTGGGCCTGCTCTCCGTGCAGTGCAGGCAGGCAGGAAGCTTGCCCTGCTGGAGTTGCTCCTCCAGAAGAGTGCTGATTTGGGCTCTCAATTTCCTTCCATCGTACTTCTTTTAAATTATCTTTGATTTTTTTTTTTTTTGTTTGTTTAAAATCTCCTCCTCCTCCTCAGGAGTCAGCTTGGCCCCCTTTTTCTGGCCCAGGGCCAGTGCGTAGTGGGATTCATGCTGCTGTAGGGAGTGCTTTCAATGAGCGCAGTGCACTCGTAAACCAGGATCTCGGGTGGACCAGCTTGCTGTTGGATGCATTGTAAACAGCATCAGTGATCCTTGTTTGGGGCACAACACAGAGCCGCAGAAGTTTCCCACATCTAGCCGCAGGGCTCTGTACTTCTTGCCTCCTGGAACTGTACACAGCGGGCACCCATCGTGTTGTTGGCAGAGGGCGCCCCAAGTCGTACTTCCGCTTCTTTGATAGCGCTTTCTTTTGCCCTGGTCTGTGGCACTTGTGCCAGTGGTCCCTAGAGCTGCCCGTTACCCTGCACCGGCTGGAAAGGGTGCGTGTGGGTTTTAAATTCATTTTCTCATCTTATTAGGGGGAAAAAAATGCTGTCTTAAACAGTGGCTCTCAATCTTTGCCAATTAAGGTTTTTCTTAAGCAACATTTCAACTGTCTAGCATATTCTTTCATTCTTTTTTTAATTCTGTAAATGTGAGTTCTGACTCTGTCAAGGAAAAAAATAAGACCAAGACTTTGAGAGAAGTGAACCTATAAAAATATTATTCTAACCACAAGACTTATTTTTCACGGTCGTCCCACACTTAGCAGCGACCTGAATAGCAGCCAGGCACTCAGTTGACTCGGTGAAGTACAGCGCGAGTTCTGCGTGAAGGTTTTACCTTTATGAATATTCCCATTTGTTCGTTACCTATTTCTTTTTTCATTAAGTATGTGGGCTGATGTTAATTACCATGGTTGAGGTAATTTTTCCTGCTAGGGAAAATGATTATTTCTAGAAATTTTTAGTTCTCATTTCATTAGTACATCCTGAAGAAAAATTCTAAGGTCAAATTGGGAGATTTACGAAGTAAAATATCTTCAAAATGGATTTTGCCATAAATAGAAATATTACTCAAAGTCAGGTCAAGGGAAAATTTAGAAGTGTATGATTAGAGCGTGGTTAAAAGTTTTAAACTCAATCAAGCAATGATATACCTGCATGATCTTCATATGTAGGTTTAAATAAAGTATTTATCTGTAATTCCACTCTGTATTTTCTCAGAAATTTTTAAAAATTATAATCAACATGATAAGTTGATTATCAACATGATAAGCTCTCCAGAGCTTACTTTTCTTCCCAGTATAAGTTTCTGCCTTTGAGCATCATTGTCTTATCCACTCCCCTGCTCAAACCTGGATGTCTTCCATGAGTTTGGCATTTGTAGATTCCATTCATCCCTGAAATCTTGCAGCAAGATCATCCATGTTTTTAAAATTGACAGGATGTCTATCTTTTATAGGGTTAAATAGTATTCTACTACTCATGTATGTGACATATGAGTCCATCCATCTGACGACAGGCACCTGATTCTTCCCCATATCTCTGCTGTTGAGAATGACAGTGATTTCATTTCCTTTGTATGTATAACTACAGGTGGTATTCCTGGGTCATACGGTATTTCTGTTTTGAATTTTTTGAGTTCATTATGTATTCCATAATGTTTTCCATTATGATTTCTGTAATGACTATGTTCATCTAATTGAAGTAGCAGGAGCAGAACTTTGAAGGTCATTTATACCCATAATTGCCTACTTGAAAAAGACAGATCTTAGGGGCTGGGGAAATGGCTTAGTGGAATAGGTACTTCCCTGGCAAGCTCAAGGGCCTGAGTTCAATCCCCATTTCCACCAAAAAAAAAAAAAAAAAAAAAAAAAAAAAAAAAGACAGCCCTTAAGTAACTTAGTTTATATCTCTACAAATTACAAAAAGAAAAACAAAATTAGAAAATAACAAATATCAGAGTAGAAATAAAAGATACTAGAAAAACATAGAAAAGCTCAACAAAAGTCTGTGTATTTTATAAATAAGAACATTGACAGGTTTACTAAAAAGTAGAATGTCCAAATAATTAAAATATATACTGTGAGGATACATTACAACTTATATCAGAGAAGTGCAAAGATCGTAAGAGACTGAAAAATAATATACCGATACCAAACTAGAATAGGTTATATTAGTAAGATTCTCAAAACTGAATAAGCTACTATTTATAGTGTGATCATTTTCCTGATTGAGACTTTTCTGTTTAGAAATTTTTAATCCTTTTTATTAATTATGCAGTTCCTTGATATTCATTGTTTCCCCAAAAACTGTAACAATTACCAAGATTTGTAATTTGCCTCTATATTCATCTACATTTCTCTTTCATATTTTAAAATCTTTCTCTGAATATATGTGATGTCGTTTTCTACTTATGCTTTTAATGAAAATGCCCACCCATGCTTTATATTCTGTAGTTTATTAACAATAAGATTTTCCTCCACTCTTTCCTGAGGGAGCAATTCATTTCTGCTTTAGTATGGGTTCTGAGTTACCTTTACATCCTGTGGGAAGGCTTTTTGACACTCTGGTAGTTGCCTTGGAAACACCAATAAGGGCAAGCTAAGTACTGTGATAGGAAAGTGGAAAGTAAATTTAACATCTACCTTATGTCAGGCCCTGGGCTGGGTATCTGTAATGTACTGCTTCATTTAATCATCAGACACTACAGAGGGAATATTACTGTTCTCAATACAGTGTTGATGGCTGTCAGAATAACGCATTGCAGTACATCCATGTGGTGAAAGAGCTATAAAGGATAATTCAAACCAGTTCCTCACATTAAAGATGTGTAATTTCCAATCATTGTTAAAAGATAGTAGAATTGTCTACTTCAGAGAGTTGTGCTAAGAAATGGTTTTTACAGTTTATACCTATATTCAAGATTATTTCTGATTGGTATATCTTTTGGCTTTTTTGGACCCAGATATGTTTAGACATAGCATACATCTTGTTCCTGCTGCAAAATACATCACATTAAAATTATAATGGGGAATGATAATAAAGCTATTCTCTGGAATCAGTGAGTAAATTTTACTCTAAATTGATTTTCAAAAAAATATATATTTATATATATACTTTGGGAAACATTGAATTGTAAGAAACAGAAATAGTGGACCTCTTTTGTAAATTCATGGAATTTTATAAAGTTTTACAATTGAAAATTATTTTCAATATTTAAATTATCATATAATTTCTTTTTTAA
>PVKA01017348.1:0-46009 GCA_004027165.1 Ctenomys sociabilis | reverse complement strand
GTCTGTCCAGGGTCTGCCGGAGGGTGGATCAGAGAAAGGGAGGTAGCTCCTTCCTTCACGCCGGCAGGGCAGGCCTGCGAGCCATCTCTGTCTCAGACCCAGGTATCTTGGGGCAGTTACTCCTCACCGTGGGAGAGATCAGCTTGGAAGGGTAATGTCAGGAGAGGGCCCGCACCCTATCCTTGTGCCCTCTCTCTACGCATACTTTTGGACTCTTTTCAGGGTTCCACAACTGATTAGCGGGGATGTGCTCCATTTTGCGAAGGGCTGCTGTAGACCCCACTATAAATCCCCACAGAAAAGAGGGACATGGACGCCCAGATGCTCCGGGTGCTCCCAGGGGAGGGCCCGCAGACAGCTTCCGCCCTGCCGTCTGCTCTGCACGGCGCTGCAGGCCTCAGGCCACTGGGCTGCTAAGTCACAGAGCCGGTGCTCGGCCTCGGGCCGTGCTCACTCCAGAAGTGGTTATCTGGAGCTATTTTTACAGAGATTTTTTTTTTTTTTTTTTGTCTTTTTGAGACAGAGATATTTTATACAAATAAAAGGACATGCGTAATTCAGGCGTAGTTATCAAGCAAAACAAAGCAAACAACCTCCCACTCAAGCTTGACAAATGGAACACTGCTCGAGCTGGGCATCCTGTGGCTCCCCACCCCCATCGCTGGCACCCCCTTGTGCTGCTGCTGACAGCTCCTGTCTTGAGTTCAGAGCTGGCTATGTATTTACAATGCATTTTGTGTGGAAGGTCGCTCCACGGTGTATTGTGTGGGTGCGGTGTGCTTTTGTTTATATTTATTTTCTTTTACCTTCTCTCTCTCTCTCTGTCTCTCTCTCTCTGTCTCTCTCTCTCTCTCCTTTATTCTTTCCAGTGTTGGAGACTAAACCCAATACCATGCATGGTTCTACATCTCCAGCTCTTTTCATTTTTTTGTTTTGAGATGGGTTCTCAGTAAATCTCTAAGTTGCCTGCTCTGGGCTCAAGCTTGGAATCTTCCAGCTTTGGCCTCCCCTAGCCACCTCACTCTGATTTGTGAGGCTCCTTCATGTTGCTCTCTGTGCTTTACTGTAGTGAATTAATTATTTAATCACTTCAGGATTTTCTCTAGAAAGAGTTTAAGGGTCCTGGGAAGTTGAAAACAGGGCACAGACGGACAGAGTTCCTGAGAGTCCCAGAGTCCCTAGCTCCTCAATGGTCTTTTATTACCAGGCGTCACTAAAGGTGGCCAAAGCTAGGAATTAGACATTGGAATGACACCATGAGTTCAGGAACACCCTTTTTAAACATCCATTCTTTTTTCTTTTTCTCTCCTTTTATGAGGACTTGTATAATCATCTCAATAGTCGAGATACAGACTCTTCTGTCACCACAAAGACACCCCTTGGTGTCACCCTTAAGAGCAAATGGCCAGCTCGTTTTTAGGGCTGCACAGTAATGCACCCTTCGAGGCCCCCGCAGTTGATTCCTCATCTCCTGCCCAGGGCACCAGACAGGTTCCTCGCCCGAGCTCTCTCTCTCAAGGGTGCTGCCACGAGCACCCGTGCGCATGCCTCTGCGTTTTGGTGGGAACCCTGAGGATGTTCACAGGGGCAACACTGCTGGGGCAGAGGGCAGGCGCAGCTCCCCCTGCATGCTGCCTTGCCACTTTGTTTTCCAAGTGGCACAGACAATTCACACCACGGCCAGCCGCATCATGCACTGTTTCCCTAGAGGCCCTAAACTGGCCTCCCACCATGCGTCTGCATGGTGCTGCCTACGGAGCCTGGGAGTGCTCTTTCCTCTGGTTGGTGCTCAAGCCCCAAGCCCTCAGGGTGGAGGCATGAGGCACCGTGCAGCTCCGTTCAGATAAGGAACGGACTCACCCGAGGGCACACGGAGTGCAGAAGCTGGGCTGCCGTGGCTGGCCAGGCGACCTTTCTAATACAGTAATGTCTAGCTTAGGTCAGTTCTTACTGTAGTCCAGCACCAGTTGGGTATTGACTTGGATTAATCTAGATTAAAATGTTAGGAGTAGGTAATCACTACACACTGCTGTAATCTGGAGCCTCTGTGTCCCCCAAAGGCCCAGGTGTTAGAAATCTGTTCAAGGTGGAACCTACTAGAACCTTTACAAGGTGGGCCCAGGGGAGGCTTTGAGGGGCTGGGGCCTGGCCTCTGGGGTGCATGCAGGCCCTGGCTCCCTCTCTCTCCGTTGCCTCCTGGGCCCAAGGTGGGTGGCTTTCTGCTAGACACTGCCACCCTGATGTGCTGCCACAAGCACAAAGCAACAAGACAGACTGGCCAGAGACCTCCAAAACCGTGAGCCAAAATAAACCTGTTCTCCCTAAACACAGACCACCTCTGGCAACTTGTTATGCTGATGCAAAGCCAGATCTACAATCCCTGTCTTGCGCGTGAAGACACTGAGGCGCGGATGGAGAGGCACAGTGACTCCATCTGTCCCACTCTCCACCCAGGGAGACGCTCACTGAGTGACACTCACGCACACTAAGCCCTGGGAGCGCTGCGCAGGGCTGAGGGCACAGGCTGGCCGGGCAGGAGGAGCCCTGGCCCTGCGGGGCCGAGCACGGTGCCTGTCACTTGGAGTCGGCCTCCCACCCAGGGAGGATCAGCGAGGACGCGATCAGGCATCTCCGCCCAGGGATGCAGGCAGCACGGCAGTGTCCTTAGTTGCTCTCTGCTTCCACTTGATGGAACGCAGCCCCCAGCGGAGTCCTGATCGTTTTAACCAGGCGGAATTGAACTTGCACTCTGAGAGGCTTCTCTGTCATTACCAGCTTAGTGCTGCTGAGGAACCAATGGCAATAAATAGGCCACCAATTTGCTCTCTGAATGTTCTTATTTGTAGCACGCCATGCAGAAAAATATTAACAAAAAGCAGACTCCTTGCTCATAACGGGCCGACGAGGGCCTCTTTAGAGTGGCGGTGTTTGCCTCCCTCTCTTAACCTCTTTGCTTTCTTTCTAACCATGCCATGATTCCAGGGAAGCCGCTGCCGGCAGCGCTTCCCTAGGGCAGTCAGTGAGCTGAGAGAGAGGGTGGCTGGGGAGAAAGAGGCTCTCAGGGGGGATGACGGATGAGGACTCCCACCAGGAGGCTGGGTTGGCAGGGGACGGGGTGGCCAGTCAGGGGATGGGAGCTGTCCTCGGGGGTGATGGAGGATCCTGGTCTCCTGGAGCCCATGAGAGCTGTGCCATTCTTGCATCTGTGGAATGGGCCAATTCTATGACCCTTTCCCGTGCCAACACTTGGTGCTAGCTAACTTAATTTTTATATATGAATTTGATAGCAAACATAAGAGGGGGAGGTGTGATGATTTATGTTTAAAGTGTCCCCCCAGAGGCTCACGGTATGAGTGAAGCGTGAGTGCACCCAGGTGAGGCCTAGAGAGGCTGTAGGGTTGTGAGGGGCCAACTTCATCTGTGGCTGAATCCACGCTCAGCGGAAGGGCTGCAGGGTGGTGGGGCCCCAAAGAAGCAATCAGCTCTCTGGACAGCTGACCTCGTCCTCAGCCTTGCCTGCTGACCCTTTCCCTCCCTCTGCTTTCTGGCCATCTGGAGTTGAACAGCTGTCCTCTGCTGAGCCCGTAGACCATGGACTGAGCGCTCCACAACCGTGAGCCAAGATTAATCTCTTTAAGTTGTAGGTTCCTGGTATTTGGTCACAGTCTCCAAGGGCCAGTGAACTCAGCTTTAAAACACAAGGGACACTGACCCCTATCTGAAGGACAAATGTGACACCACCCTAGGCCCAGTAGCAGCGTTCTAGTACTGCACTGAGAATATGGTGCTTGCTTGTGTGTGGTGGGTTTTATTGTGAGACACAACCACGCTGTGAGCCAGTGTCATCCAGGCAGAGCCCAGAGTGGCCTTCAAGGGAGAAGGTGTCACATGAAAAGGGGTGGACTGTAGGCGGAGGACAGTGCTCACAGAGGCTGGCTGTAAGGGCTCCCGAGGGTTCAGGGCACGTCGTCCTCAGCGGGCCTGGGGAGCCCTTCTCTTGGCACCTATGCTCCATCTCATTGCTGAACTAGACACTTCCCCTAGTTCAGTGTGGCTACCAGGGGCCGTGAGGGAGCTGCAGTTCAGGGCAGAAGGCTCTGGTCATCTCAGGAGCTGACCATACTCCTCTGGGATGAGAACTGTCTATTGTTCCCGACTGCCCTTTGGAGGCTGAGCACCGAAGCACACCCGTGGCTTGCAAGGCTCCAGTGGGGTAGTCCTTCTTCTCTCTGCAGCCTCATCCCCCACCTTGTCCCTCCTTGCTGTCCAAATCTCCCTTCCACGACCAGGACTTCTCTTGACTCTGAGTCCTCCTCTGTCTTCCTCACTTCCTCACCACCCACTCTCAGTACACCAGAAGTGCAGCTTCCCGGGCTAGTTCTGTCTTGCCTCTGCATAGCACCTCATGCTTTCCAGTCCAGGACATTTCTAGCACATGAGAAACTTGCACTTCCATAACCAACCCTTTGGGGCCTCTGTCTGCTGCTTCTCCACTAGCCAGCAGGTGCTGAGTGGGCTGGGCTCGGGACCAGCACATTGCCTTGCTGCTGGGGGCAGCTGTGTCTGTGGGCAGTGGCTGACGCCACCTTGGCTCTCCTAGCTCAGCAGCCCATGGGATAAAACCTCAAGACAGCAGGACCCTCTATAGAGTTGCTCTTATGACCATACAGGGAAACTGAGGCATGGAGAAACGAGGTCAGGCACATGTAAACTCTTATCCCTGGCCTGTGACTGGGTCATGGATCATTTAAAGAGTCCATTTGCCCTTAATTAACACAATTATAATGGGATCACTGTAGACAATTTACAAAAATTATGAACTAATAAATACCTAAGCCTAAATGGTTCCCCCATTAGCCTAGATACCTGTGCGTCTAATTTAGGCCCCAGGACTGTTTCTCTGAGAAGATCTCTTCTGACTCCTCATGCCTCCTGCTGTTTGCTGTAGTTCAGCCTTCTCATGGATGAGCCAGTCTTTTGCTGTTGCTTCTTTCCACGGTCCCAGGGCTCCCTGGGGTGTAGACTGCAGGTTCTGTATGTGCCTGCCTCTCCTCTCCCAGGGCCCAGGATGGGGCCTCACACAGATGAGTTCTTAGCAAGGTAGAGGGGAGACAAGGGAAGGAAA
Source organism: Ctenomys sociabilis (assembly GCA_004027165.1). Taxonomy (NCBI): domain Eukaryota; kingdom Metazoa; phylum Chordata; class Mammalia; order Rodentia; family Ctenomyidae; genus Ctenomys; species Ctenomys sociabilis. Next base: position 40,884 of record PVKA01017348.1, on the reverse strand, counting down.
CCTGTGGTGACAGGAGATGCTGGGAAGAAGCAGCTCGTGACCCAAGTCTTGGGAAAGCCTCCCTAGGGTAGGGAGGACATACCTTCTGGAACCTTCCAGGCTGCGGTTTCAGTGGCACTCGGGCCCTGGGCATCCCTTGAATGTGTGCACATCTTGTCTTTAAGGTAGAGGAAGGTGTTGAGGGTGTGGGATTCCGCTACAGTGGCTATGCCTGTCCAGTTCTAGGCCTTGACGCAAGGCCTTGGTGGTGTTTGGGAAGAGATTGGGCATTGATTTTGGAGTCAAGGAGATATGGATATGAATTGTGGCCTGGCTCTCGGTGACCACACAGGGCTGTCCTCAGGGACTTAAGCCTGTGTGGTCCCTGACACTCGGGAGAAGACACACGTGGCTCACTGATCACTTACGTTGTCATCTTGGGAGTCTGGGTAAGTTTTGGACAGAGACTCACTTTTACTCTTTCCCTTTTCCCCTCCCCTTCCCTTCCATCCTGCTCCCTGTCTCTTCCTCCCCTTCCCTCCCTCCCCTTCCCTCCCCCTTCCTCCCTTTCTTCCCTCCTTCCCTTGGTGTGTGTGTATCTTACTGGAGACTAAACTCAGGAGTGATCTGTCATCGAGCTACCTCTGTAGCCATATTTATTTTTAATTTTTTTTCTGAATTTTCTTTTTTTAGGGAAGGGTCTACAAGGCATTTAGGGTCTCACTACTAGATCGGACTCATAGTGATTCTCATGTTTATATCCTCCCAAGAGCTGGGGTTATAGGTGCATGCCACCATGCCCAGTCTATACTGTCATCTCAGCGCACCCAGGGGACGGGGCCAGCACAGCAGGCCCAAGGATAGAACCCCTGGCTCTTGCACCTGCTTGCAGGTACTTTAATCTACTGAGCTATTTGGCTGGCCCAATATTTTTAATTTGAGGCAGGGTCTTGCTAAATTGTCCATACAGGCTGGCACTGAACTTGTGATCCTCATGCCTCAGTCTTCTAAAGCTCAGAGGGGTGCCTGGCTGGGGCCCTGTGTTTTCCTTTTGCACCGGGCCTCCCACATCACATAGCCCTTCAGAGACTTTGAACACATCATTTACCCCCCTGGGACCCTAACTCCTTCCTTTCTGTATGATTCTGACCAAGACACAAGTGATGTTCCTGCACCCACCGGTGCTGACCTCCGCTGAGTGTGTAGTGAGTGACTGACGCCTCTTACCTCACCCATTCTCCTGATCCCCCTCCTGAAAGGAATGCTGGCCACTGCCGTTTTATCGATGAGGTACTGAGGTTCAGATTGGCACAGGCACTTGCAAGAAGCTGTGGTAGAGGCCTTCGTGCCCCTCCCTCTGGGCCCTTGGGCACCCAGTGCGGCCTGCTGCTACCCACGGGCTGGAGGAAGAGGTCAGGTGCAAGGCCAGAGATGGGCGCGGAGGTAGACATGCACTTACCCTTGCTCCTGGGGCCACCTTCCTGCAGGGCGTCTCCTGATCCGTCTCTCCTCTTCCTTTCTGAGTCTGGGGGATGCAAACTTCCAATTCTAAGCAGGCATTGTGGGAGCTTACAGTCTGAGAGCAGGAAGGCTTGGATCCTCCCTTCCCTTCCTTGGCTTCCTCCTCCACCTTGGGCCCTCCCTCCTCGACCTCACCCACAGGCAATCTCTGGCCAAGACCTGAACGATTTCAGCTGCTTTGGCAGGAGCCGTCATGACATCGTGGGCCTGGTGGGTCGCCGTTGGGGCAGGGGCTGTGGGGTGATGGGGAACACACTCCCCAGATCCTCCCGGGGCCAGGCCTGAGGCAGATGCGTGTGGTGCTAAAGATACAGAGCATCGCCCTTGCGCTGGGCCCTGAGATCCGGGGATACCGCAATGGCTGTGCTGGGGACACCCTGCACCCCCGTGCTGGTAAGTTGCCATGTGATGTTCAACAGGACCTGGCCTGGGCCTCAGCTGCTTCCTTTTAAAAAGAAGGGCCATTGCCGTCCGCCCTTCAGACCTCCGTAGCACGGAGCACAGAGGGACAGCCACAGCCTCTGCCTTCGTCCGCCTGCGGTTGGTGGCTCTGTCCCATCGACCAGAAGGCCAGGCACCCACCCACTTCCTGTCTCTGCCACCTTCTCATAGAGACCCACCTCTGTACCCTGCTGAAACTGAAACCTACTCTGCCCACTTTGCTTTGGCCTGACTTTTTGAAAATTTCTTTTCATAGCTCCTGTTACTTCCTCACTTTTCTACTTAAAAAGCAAGCAAGCAAGCAAGCAAGCAAGCAAATACCCCGCACTTTCCCTGGAGTGGAGCATGCTCTTGGGAAAACGCTGGCATCTCATTGTCGCTTGGCGGGTGTTGGCAGGCCGAGCGCAGCCCCCCTGCGGCACCAGGATCGAGAGCTGAGTGCTGAGCCCAGCTGCCCCCCTCCCGGAAGCCCCAGGCACACTGCCTCATGGGGCTGCCTCAGCCTTGGCTCCAGGAGGCGGCGACCCAACCTGTCCCTGCCATTTTCCCGACATGTCCTCAGTGCCTGGCACAGGGCCTGGGGCTTGGGAAGTATTTGCTAAACATTTGTTCAGAGAGTATGCACTCAGTTTGAGCCTAGCAGGAGCCCATGTGGTAGGTCCTGTTATTGCTCCCATTTTATAGGTGAGGCAACTGAGGCTCAGAGAGGTTAAGCAACGTCTTAGCCAATCCTAGGCTTGAAGAGGTAGAAATGGCCTGAATGTTATCTATGCCCATATTCCCTCCCACTCTACAGATCAGAAAATTGGGGCCCAAAAGGGGAAATGGGCTTTGTCAAGATCAAAGGGTAAGAATAGGACCCAGGATAACAATTTAAACTTCCCTCCCTTCAGCTTCCCTTCCCTTCCCCTACCCTCTCTTCCTTTGCTTTCCCGCCGTTTTCTTTTTCTTCCATGCTGGTGGTTGAACACATTACTTTGTCATGTCCTTGCTCCCTTTTCAGTTTCCTATTTTGAGCCAGGTTCTCCCTAAGGTTCTAAACTGCCCAGGACGCTTGAACTTGCCGCTGTGCTAGGATTACACATCACCAGGCCTGGTGCAAAACCAAGTTCTTGTATGACAACATCGGTCTTGGCCAGCTTATTCCTAGCAGAATCGAGAGGGTCCTGGATTCACTCACCTGCGCCTGAGTATTTACGGAGCACCTCCCTTAGCCAGGGTCCCACTAGGATGGAGGCAGATGCGATGAGCAGTCCTGGGGCCCTCAGTCATTTTCCTCCCTTTTGCTGGAAGTCTGCCAGTGATGAGGTCCCATGGCTGGGAAAGGACGCACACACTCAGAAGTGGAAACCTATTGCCTTCGTCTTCTGTTGCTATAACCAAACACCTGGGGCTAGGCATGCTGTAAAGAAAAGAGGTTTATTTGAACCTGTAGTTTCGTTGTTTCAAGAGCGAGGTGGTGGCGTCCCTGGGTTCTGCTGAAGGCTTCATGTCAGCTAACATAAGAATGGTGGGTGTGTGCTGGGCAGAGGTCACAGGAGACGAAAGGACAGGAGTGCAGGGAGGGCCAGGCTGGCTCTTTGGTAGCAAGGTGCTCGTTGGGGAGCTTACCCCACCACGCAGACTGGCTCTTCTCCAGGGAGAGAGCGCAGCCCCACATACCAGGCTGTATCCTCACGTCTGACTCAGTTTCCCTTCGCCAGGTCCCACTCTTCAGGGATCTGCCACCTCACTGCCACCACATCAGGACACAGTTTCTGGCACAAGAACCTTTGGAGGTGCCACGGCCTTGATCAAAACTGTCCCCAAAGGCTCATGTGTTCAGGGTGTGGTTTCTGAAGGCGAGTAGACCTTGGACGACTCGGATGACTACGTCGATCCCCAGGGCTGAGAGCTCAGATCAAGGTCTGTCTGGGGGAGGGGTGTGGTGCAGGATGCCGCGGCGGGCAGCTCCCCTCTGCCAGGGCGTCTCCGCCCTTGGGCAGGCTGAACACAGGCCGAAATCTCTAAAATTAAAGCAGTCAAAATAAACGATTTTCTCCTTGGTGTTGCACGTGTAGGATAGTTTGTCACAGCAGTGTACAGGTGACTAACGCGGGGACGCACGCAAACCATGCCCACACGTAGTGCCCGCCGTGGCTGGTGGGTTCCAGGCGACGGCCTCTACCCCAGCCCTGCTGTGTGCTGCCGACCCACCATGTGCTTCCTCCATCCGTGAAGCTGGACTGTCCTGGTCCTGACCCTTGGTGGCCAGAGCTCATCACTGTCAGAACGGTCACCAACACGGACCAGAAGGGGCTGCGATCCAAGCGCGGGCCTCCCCTTCCCTGGGCGCTGGGCGCTCAGAGCCCGGCTCAGCTTCACAAGGGCCCAGGGTCCGATCCCATTTGCACAGTGTCACGAGCCTTTATGCCCTCGCAAGGTGCTCAAGGACAGGGCTCAGGAATCGAGAAGAACTGGTTCGGCCTCCGGGGTTGCTGTTTCCTCATCTATGAAATGGAGATAAAATCTTCTGAGGACTCAGGGCACATCCGCGCTGGCCCTGCTGCTCGGCTCCTGGGGACTGCGGGAGCTGCTGCTGTTCTCGCTGTCTCACACCTGCACTGGGGGTAATACCTCTTCCGACTGCCAATGCCCCCAGCTTCTAAATCCCACTGAAGGTGCTTAGCACCGCGTGTTGTCCGCATCTGGGTGCTTTTGCCCCCCATGGTACCCGTGCGATCCGTCCACGTGGCTGTGGACGTCCACGTCCATCCTGTCTGTGCTGCTGCGGAGGGGTTTCCCATTCTGTGGCTCATACGGCCCTCCGCCTCTTGGGGGCGCCTGGGGTGTTTCTAGGGTGGGGATGCTAACGGGGAGTGGCCGGGCCACCCTCTCCTGGGGCCACTTGTGTCCCCATGCCCGCGGCTCACTGCGCGTCTGCCTAGAGCAGGCTGAGGGCTCCCAGGACAGGACAGGATCTTCCAGCAAGGCTTCCCAAGTGATGTAGCAGGCATCTATTTTCAGTTCAAGTTCATTTTTAAGCTGGAGAGGACATTCACACAGCAGGAGATCAACCGTGGAGAAATTCACGGGCGTTTTGTAAGCACCCTATCTCCTTCCAAAACAACCCTATAAAGAAAACCTGGTACCCGCTAAGTGGTCACTCCCCATTTCTCTTTCTCCCAGCCCTTGGCCACCACCTATCTGCTTTTTTTCTATAGATTTATCTATTCTGGAAGTTCTTCTGAGTGGATTCATACAGTATTTATTCTTTTGATTCTGGCTTACTTCACTCAGCATAATCTTTTCAAGGCCCATCCATGTTGTAGCAGAAGTCAGAGCTTCTTTTTTTAGGGCTGAATACTATTCTGTGGCATGGACATACCATATCCTGTTTATCCCCTCAATTAATTGGGGGCAATAAGCATAAATACCAGGGCATGTGTATTATTAGCAGAGACAGTGAGGGGGACTCTGCGTCAAAATCGAAAGTCACCTTGTCTCCCACACCCCTCCCCAGATAATGTCCTTTATGTGTGCTGCCATAAGCATAGATCTATCAGATGCACACATAACTCAAGGTCACACAAATAAGGTCCTCCTTGGCACCTTGCCCCAGAGGTGGCTTCTCCTCTTCTCGGCAGTGGTTGGAAGAAGGCAAGAACTTTCCCTTTCTTTCCCTGGATTCTACCACAGTGTGGTGGTTTTGCTCAGGGCCCCTGACCTGGAACATTCTTCCTGTGGCCTGGGTCTGGCCACAAAGATGTTTCTGTGGTGACTGCTTGGTGACTCTTTGGGGCCACATCTCCCTGGTGCTTAACTTTTAAAGTAATGTTTTTTTCCCCTTTGTGCTCAGCTGGTTCTTCCTGTTAATCCACAAAGTGTTCTAACATGGGGGAGAGCAGGATGCAGGCGGGGGCAGGGGTGGGGTGGGCAGCTGGCCGTGCTAGGCCCTGGAGCCTAGGCCAGGCCAGGCCAGGCCAGGCCAGGCCACATTCTTCAGGGCTTGGATGTCCACAGGGGTCAGCTTCCTGCAACACAAAATCTAGTGCAGAAGTCGCGAGATCTCTTCACCTGGAGGCCACAGGGCTGGCTGCTCCTTGGAAGGCTGAAAAGGAGGGACCCCCATCATGGCTCCAGACCATCCTGCGGGGCACACAGGGGACGCGAGGCAAGGCTGGCGTGGGGGCGTATGGCGTCTACAGCCACACACAGCCTTTGCTCAGAAGGACCCACACTGGCTGAAAGCTCAGCTGTCACTATCTTGGCAGTTTTGATAGGAGGAGCTCCAGCCTCCCCCCTTGTTCTTGGCTGGAGAAATGGTGTCACCTGCTCTGCTGGGGTGGAGAGCTCTGGTCACAGCCTTGACACCATGGGCTCCTTGGGTCTGTCTGTCTGTCTTTCATCTCAGTTTTCTCAGCTGCAGGATGGAAGGACCCTGCTCCCTACATGGAATTACTTTTGTGTCACTCAACTAGAAGTACCCCAGATAGCTCCTCAGGAACTTCTTGAATGTCCTTGACAGGCTTCCCTCAGAGTTGCTCACTCTCTCACTTGGGGCCCTGGGCCACAGCAGCTGCAATATGCCCTAAGAACAGAGTGGAGGAAATACAAGCTCTTGGTCCACCCTGACCTTACAGAGTTAGGAACTTTAAGCTGGGGCCGGAAGCCTATGGCCTCTCTGAGGCTCTGAGGGTTCTGGGTGTCAGGAAGTCAGGCAGCAGAAGCTGCATGTCCCCAGAAGGCTGGGGCTCCAGAGAGCTGAGCATCTCCAGCACCAAGGGACGAGACCCAGCTCTGGCAGCCTCAGCCTTGAGAGGATCTCTGGGGTCAAGTCCCTGGGTCACTCCGTGCCTGGTGTGAGAGGGCTGTTGGACATGTGCATTCAAGGGCATAGGCAGGTCGGGAGATCAGCAAGGCCCAGGGCTGGCCCCCAACAGGGATGGAGCCAGGTTCCTGTCAGGGCGCCCCCTGTAGGCAGGACCCACAGTGCTCTACTTCCTGGAGCAGCAGCCTTGGGGCCTCTGCCATCTGCTGGAGTACACTGGAGGTAGAGGTAGGACAGAGAAGCAGAATGCCCAGGAGAGACAGCCAGGGCCAAGGGCAGGAGAGATGAAGGGGGTGGGTGGGGGGAGCCTGTGCAAAGGCAGCTGCCCTGTGGGGAAGGGGAGGGGCTTGCTTCTTCCATGTATTTTGGGCTTAGGGCTGGCTGCAGCTCTGAGCCCTGTTTGCTTTGGAATGAAAAGCCTCCTCTTGCTAAGCTCCTCCTGTCAACCATGTGGAGGAGGGGCTCAGGAGCAGGGAGGTGGTGGCTGGGCTGGGAGGGCTCTGGCTGACCTCTCATGCCTAGTTATTAGGGAGTTACAGAGAGGGAAGCGAGGGCCTCTGCTGGGCTGGGACCGGGCCTCCTCACAGCACATACAGGGCACTCTGCCACTGCCTGGGCCTGAGAGGTCACCACTCAGGTGTTCACACCGTCCCAGCGCCTGGCACACAGTGCACCTGCTCACGTGCATGCTCACACGTGGTTTGTCTTACCCCTCACCAGGACGTTGCTGGGCCTGCTGCCCCAATCCCCATAGGATTGGGAAGCCAAGACTCATATAAGGTAGGACGGTACACAGCAAGTTGCCCAACTGGAATTCAAACTGGATCGCTGTGTTTGGTTGGGGGCTGGTTTCCCACGGACTGCTTCCCCTTGCTGGGGTGTGGTCAGCTACAGCCTGACCCAGGGCTAGAGCCCCTTCTTCCTTCTGTTGGGGTCAAGCCACTGCTGCCACTTTGTCTTGCCCACCTCTCACCAGAGTTTGTTTGGTGCAGTGAATATTTAAGCTAAGAGTAATTGCAAAGTGATTAGGTTTGGCAGAGTGCAGAAACAATAAAAATTATATGGTTTTAAAAAAAAAAGAATGGTGAAACAGATGTCCCACACCTTTGGGGGATGAGGACCTAGAGACCCTCTCTGCTGTCCTCCTTCGTGGTCCTCTGCAAGGGCATCTTTGATTTCAATCCTCATAGTAGCACTGTGATCATACTAAGTTCATATCTTCCCAGCATCATGCCCATTTCACAGAGGAGCAAAGAGAGGCAGGGAAGGCTTACAGCAGTGGAGAGGACACAGCAAGAGGGAACAAGTGAGCATCGGACTCTTGTTCATTCACTTTGCAAACATGTCCTGTGTGGTGGGTGCTGAGATCCATGAAGACCCTGCCTCAGGTACTGACATTCTGAGTTCTTGTCTCCGTGTGTCTGGACGGGCTACCCTGTTCTTCTGCACTTCAATATCCCCGACTGTCCAGTGTTGAGCCTGGACTCCAATTGCAGAGTTCCTCGAGTTCTAGTATGGTTGAGCTGTTTCCTGCCCCCACTGGATGACACCTGACTCTTACCAGATTCTCACAGTGGTTGTGTTGGCACCTTCAGGTAACCAGGCACCCCTGGCTTCTGCCTTCTTAGTGTCTGTCCAGCAACAAAGGTTTGAAGATGTGTAGAAGGGAGAATGTGCAGGATGGGGTGTATCAGTCACATACGGATGCTGTAATGCTGTGAAACAAGCCATCCCCAAATGTCATGGTGTGAATTATGAGCACTTGTTGAGCTCAGTAGTTTGTGGGCTGATATTTATAGTGGGCTTTCTTGGATGGCTGTTCTGATCTTGGCTATTTTGCTGTATACCATTGCAGGAGTAGCCTGGAATGTGTTGCTTAATCTTGGATGGTCTCAGCTGGAGGCAACTCAGCTTTGTCTCTTCCACAATCATCCTCCCTACCCTGCACTGCTCTTACAGCAATCAGAGAGGGACTCAGGATCCAAAAGAAACACAAGGCATTATGATAATTCACATCTCATTGGCCATAGCAGGTCACGTGGCTGAGTCCAGGTGGGAGGGTTCTGTTAGGTCAGGTGGCCAAGCACATCGGCACTGAGGCGGATGCTAGAGAACTGGGACCACTACTGCTGTCTGCTGTAAGAGAGGAGGATGAGGAGGAGCCGGGCATATCCTAAGTACAGCCACACCACCATCTTCTGCAGCATTCATTGTTCTGCAATGATACAGCAGGGACTTAATTCTCTGTCAGTTCAAGCGGACTGAGCCCATTGTTTTCTACAGCTGTCCAGTAATCCAGTTGTCACGTAAGCTGTTATCTACAGTACAAGACAGGCTCAGAGAGGTGAAGTAGTTGCCTAGGGCCACACAGCTGTACTTGGGAAGCTGGAACTGGATGGATGCCGGGCCACCTGCTTCTATTTCTTCATTTCTTCCCTGAGAGCCATTCAGCGACATTGTGGGCAATTCTAAGTGTCAGTGTGGAAGCTCCCTATGCTTAAGAAAGATTGGATTTCAGTCAAGTTCTTTCCATCTCCTGGTTTCCAGTGTCAGGGTGCAAGGAGACAAAATCATTCCCTCATCCCTGATAACAACTCTAGGTCTTGGCTGCCGGTGGCGAGCTGGGAAGGGCTTTTCTTCATCTATAACAAACATGGTCTGGTAGAAATGACTGCTTTCCCGGGAGCCATTGCCCTGAGTTCCCACTCTGCGTCCCTCACGTGACACAGGGCGGCTGGGTGGCTTTGAACAAATCCATCAAGCTCTCTGGACTTGGAGTTTCCACACCAGGGAAACTGGGGACCCTCACGGGATGAAAACCTAGAAAAAAAAACATGGTGGGGGCCCTGGCAGTGTGACATTACAGCCACCTTGCTCGCTTAGAGGGTGCCTAGGAATTCTGGACTAGCTGGTGCCAGAGAACACAGCTCTGAGGAGTTTGTCCCTCTGTGTCAGCAGCTCTGCTAGAACTGCCCGTGTCTCCTGGAGCCAAGCCTTACAGCTGAGAGCAGGGAGAAGCATCACCTGCTGCATGTGGGAGGGGCCAGGACTTCCCTTTGCAGAGGGAGGCAGTTGCAGTTGGCTGCAGAAGAGACTGACGGAGGTGGGGAGGCAAGAACACCAGTGCACAAACGCCACTCCTGTGAGACTTTATTCTCCCATATGGAAAGTGGGGACAGACCTGATGTTTGCCTTGGAGGGTAAGATGAGCTGATGACAGAAGAAGGATTTAGCCTAGTTTCAGAGATGGATAAAGCCCACCCTAACGGGATGAAGCCGAACCGGGCATGGTGGCGCATGCCTGTAATCCCAGCACTCGGGAGGCTGAGGCAGGAGGATTGTTGTGAGTTCGAGACCAGCCTGAGCTACAAAGTGAGCTTAAGGCCAGCCTGAACTGCATAGTGAGACCCTGTCTCAAAAAGACAAAAAAAAAAAAAAAAAAAAAAAAAAAAATGGGATGAAGCCAACATCTATAGAAGCTGCTGCCTCTGGGGACTCTGCATCAAGAACAGGGTCCCCACCATGGGTGTCGAGAAGCAGATGACAAAGCTGCTGCAGCCAGACTGAGAAAAAATCGAATTTTGTAACACCCAGCAGATTTCTTTTATATGGGGGGACATGGAAGTCAGTTTTCCAAGTCTCCCTGACCTCTAGCCCTTTGCTGTTGTTGTTACTGAAGAAGGTCTCAGAGGACAGTGTTCTGGGACTGTGAGCCGGAAGATTTTGAGATCGTGGGGTGGACGTGGCCTGGTGCGCCCCTCGGCCAGCCCTGAGCCTGTCCAGCTCTGTGGAGGTCTTCAGATAGGTCTCGAGTCCTCCGTCCACAGCGCTCCTTTCTCGATTCATTGGGAACACATAATGATGAAAAATAGACCAAGGGGTAGGTCAGCCCTCAGGCGGCCAGCCCGCTGAAAGCAGTTGTTTCTTCCCCTTTTTAGTCTATTTTATTTTGTTTTACAAACTTACCTGCTTGTAAAACTTCAGTCAACGTGAGTGGCTGCAGAGTTGTTACGGCTTAGGCTTGAAATGCTTCCCGGAGTCTCTCGTGTTCAGAGGCGAGGTCTGGAAAGGTGACGGGCTGAGAGGGCGGTGGCTTTCCCGTTGGTGGGGCCGCAGCTGAGCGGGCTGCCAGACCTCTTGAGAAAGTTTTGAATTAGTTCTCTTTTCCCTGTTGACTGAATAGGCGTAAGCAGTGTGGTAGCAGCCCCGCATCTTGGTCTGCCTCTTCCCCCCCACTTCTGCCTTGGGCATCAGTGGACCTGGGGGCCCCTGTGTTTCACATCTCGGCAGGTCTTGCCACATGGGCAGCCTGAAAAGCCACACCAGCGTGTATGGAGACCGTTACCAACCTTATTTTTGTCAGTGTGGTAGAGGGACACGCTATCTTATTGTAAATAGTGTTTTGCGGTAAGTTTTTGGCAGGGTCAGAGCTTCAAATGCCCTTCTGGCTTCGCGGTACTTGTTTGAAGGGAAACAAGATTTGAGATAGAGACAGACGCTGGAAGGACAAGGGTAGAAATGAGGGACAGGATGGTGAGACAGAGGCAGAGGTTAACGGCAGATGCCAGGAAGAAGGCAGAGAAATGTAAGAACAGACTCTGGAACCCTCACATGGTGGAGTCGACCTAGTCACTTAGGGTGGAAGGAGACAGAGGGAGCAAGCGGCCCTGATCTCCTGCATCTCCCCAATTCATACACCCCTGCCTTCCCACCTCCCCTGGACCCATCCCTCTGTGGCTGCCCAGACCCAGAGGCTCAGACGCGGCCAGGGCAGGTTGCTGGCGCCGCTCCTGTTGGCCCGGAGCCACGAGGCTGGCTTGTCTGTACAGGGCTTCGTGCTGTAGCCCCTTATCTCGGTGTTTTTGGCTCTCCACTGGCCCCTTCCCAGCCAGGAAGGAGATAACTGCACTCAGCCCAGGCCTCGGGGGCACCGGGCAGGGTGTCAGGACATAGCCAGAGCATTACGTAGCTCTGCACCCTGCACTGCCCGATCTCGCTTTCACAGCATGTGAGTGTGGCCAAAGTGTGGCACTGCTGAGCGAGCTGGCACCCTCAGAGCTGTGCTGTGGCCTCTTGATGTAAGCCTGCTCCCTAAGGCATGTCTCTGGGCCTGGTGGGCCCTGTCTTCAGCTTAGCAACGTGTGCCGTCTGCACACCCCCGTGAAGCTGTGTGTGCGTACTTTTGTCACACGTGGCTCTGTGAGTCAGTCAAAAGACAACTAAAAAGAGGCCCAAGGAAAGCTCCCTTTCTCCTCACCTGCCTCTTACTCCTAAAGACCCCCAAAGATGAAAAGAAGAAAACCAGCCTGGTTGCCTCTTCCTCCCAGAAGCCTTCCTGCTGATAAGGTCAGAGCTGTTGCCCTGGCCCCACATTCGTATCTGGCTGCATAGCTACAGCCAGACAGGTCACTTTCCAGACCCTGTGGATCCCCTCTGTCTCCTGAGTGCACCACGGCGGCTTCGAGCTCCTCCTATCTACCCTTGACCAAAGGCAACTGCCTGACACAAACAAAGTTGGCACCAGTGGTGTTGATCTCATTTCAGCCCCGTGTGCCCCTGGTTTATTTTTGCTGAGGAACTATGGCTTGGCACCTGTTGGCACGTTGCAAGGTGAAGTCCTTCTAATTTTAAGCTGCAAGAGGGCAGGTCTAATTTTAGGCAGTCGCTGCGTGTGTCTGGGGGGAGGTGCTCCAGAGGGAATCCAGGCTGTGTTGTTTGTGGTTCATGGGGTGGGGTGGGAGCCTTCTAGAAAGGTCCAGAGTGGCAGCTCTAGAGGGGCTCGGGCAGTGAGAGCCCACCTAGCACCTCTTTGGGCACTTCCTCAGCAGATCTTCTCGTAATTGGATGGGCTTTTACTTCGAAATGTCTGTCAGCTCAGGCTGACCAAATGTTTGCTGTGTGTTGGACTCTGGGGAAGGCAGAATGGGGCCCACGTGCTGTGGGCCCAGTGCTGTGAGGCTTCTGGAGACATTAATTCTTGGGGCTCAGCCTTGGGGTTGGTTCCTCTGGAACCGCTCCTCCCTTCTGCCCATTTGTGTCTCCGTGGAGCACTGTGATTGGTCCCTGGGCCAGGGAGATGGACCCTGAGTGCATGAAGTTTACAGAGTGCTCTCAGGGCTCCTGTGACCACCACCCCTTATCCCCAGGGGGTTAGATCAGGCCAAGGACATTGCCAAGACCAGACCATCTGGCAGAGGCATTCCGACAAGGCGCTGCCCAGCACCCTCCCTCTTCCTGCCATACCTGCCCTGGGGTCCCAGCTGCCAGCTGCCAGGAGCCATCCCTCCTTGGGGGAGAGCTGAGCTCAACTCTTCTTTTCATGTGGTCCTGAGGGTAGAACTTGGGGCCTTGTGCATGTTTGGCAAGCACTCTTCTGCTGAGCTAGACCCCAGCTCTTTTATTTTTCATTATATGACAGGGTTTTTCTACATTACTCAGGCTGGCCTCAAACTTGTAATCCTCCTGCCTCAGCCTCTAGAACAACTGAGATGACAAGCGTGCACCACCACGCATAGGTAACAACCTCGTGACAAAGGTTGCCTGGGGCACCAGTCACGAGGTTGGCATTCCCAACCCCATTTTCCAGGAGAAAATGGGCTCAGAGGCCAGCCGTCAGCCGAGTTTCTTACAGGCACCCGGGAGCTCGGACACCCATCGTCTCTGCCTTCTGGCATCACCTAGGGGAAGACGTGCCCCTTTCTTTGGAGCCTTGTTGCCCTACAACTGGTACTGGAGGCCGGAAGGGAACTGGTTAGGGGTTCTGCGACTTGGGTGCAGAGGCTGGGTCCTCCCTGAGCAGTGGCTGCTGCGCCCTTGGGTCAGGGAAAGGACCCCGGAACGCACGTTTCTAAGAAGTTGATCCTCTGGGCACACGCTTTGAGAACCTCAGGGCTAGAGCCGCGCAGCAGCTGGCCCCAAATGATTTCTCCCCAGTCCTGCTGGACTTGGCGGCCCCATAAGTCTCGCCATGCCTGTGCCCCATAAGTCCTTTCCCAAGTGGCGCCATCCCTGGCCCCATAGAGACAAACATGCCTGTGGAGCCTTGTGATAAACCCGGAAGAGGAGCCAGAAAGCCGAGCAGAGGTTGTTGCAGACGTCCAGCAAACCCAAGTGCAGCACAGTGGGACCATGACATGGGGCTCTGGGTTGGTCTTTCCTCAGAAGATCTCAGGGCTGGGCAGGCACAGGAGGCCGTGGGGGTTGAGGTGACAGGTCCTTAGAGCCTGCGCCCCCTCTCAGCTGCATTGCGGGGCCTGTTCTGATGTATCGGCTCTCCCCCGGGGCCTCCCGCTTGCCCTTGGTAAACAAAGCCTTTATTTCCCAGGCCAGTGGGGAAAATTTCAAGCCTTTATAATTAAGTGTCCCGGTGAAGGGCAGCTGCCGAAGCCTGGCTCTGGATGCCCGTCAGGCGGGTGATCGATGGCAACAACACATCAGCCCTGCACAGCCCGCGTGAGCTATGGGGGCTGTAGATCACCAGGCCGGCGTGCTCGACTGTGCCGTGCAGGCTGCCGCAGCTGCAGGGAGCTGGGCTTGGGCGGGGATGCGGGTGCAGAGGGCCTGGGCTGGCTTGGGGGCCCTGACCTCTCACGGTGCAGAAGAGGAAGCCAGGATCAGAGCAAGGGGCGCCCTGCCTCTAGGCCCCTAGCCCATGCACTCAGGGCTCAGATGGAATTCGGAAGCCCAAGTTCATTCTGCCCTTTTCCCTGCTCGAACTCCTATCTGAGCCGTGAGCACCCTGGCAGACTCCACCCTCACTGACCCCAATCTCTCCTGTTTCTTTTTGCATCTCACAGTTGAAGAACTCCTCCAACTACTGCCCCTGGCTCTCTTGATCTAGCTCTGCTCTTCTGCTGTGGGTGGGAGAACATCCCTGGCTGCTAAAAGTGACTGTGTGACTTTGTCAAGAGAGGGAAACGTGACAATCCTGTGTTGGACCTCAGAGGGGCTGCCGCTTCCCCTGCGGTCTTGTATCTCTGTCATGGTGACAGGGACGTGCCTAGGCTAGCTCTCTGATCCCAGGAAGAGCACAAAACTGCTCCTGCTAAGATGCTCCTGCCACACCAACATAGGTGGGGCCCCCACTTCCCATTGGAACCCCAGAAATAACCTGACAACTTTCATCCACCCTCAGGTCTGGGGCTCTTTGTTAGACAGCAGTACCTAACAGATACATGCAGCCCCTTGCATGACTGAAACCTTGCAACTTCTCCAACATTGTCTCGTGTCTTTTTCCACCACAATTACTGCTCTTCCCCTCTTTTCCCTTCTTTTGCCCATGCACTGCCCTGAACCTGGAATCCTTCTCCATGGCAGCTATTTTCCTCCCCTCTGGGTCTTAGGGTAAAGTCGCTTCCTTAGAAGATCTCTCTTGACCACTTCAAAAAAAGCAAGTTCCTAATTCTGTCATGTTTTCTGTTTCAGTGACCTTCACAAAACAAAAAAAAATCTAAAAATTTGAATTATTTAAATTTTTTCCAGTCTCACTACTCCCTTTCACTCGTTTTTTTTTTTTTTTTTTCTATTTATTTTTCCCTGTCAGCTCTATGATGGCAAGGCTAGTTCTTAGGGTGTCTTTACCCACATCATGGCCCTGGCATGATGCAGGTCGATGCTGCCTCAATGGTGAGGGGGTGTATCCCTGAGGTCCAGAGCAGGGGCTGTCCTCGTGGTCCTGTCCTCGTGGCCCCATCCTCGTGGCCCCGTCCTCGTGGCTCCTACTCAACTCTGTGCGTGGTGAGCACACTAGGCTTGCCAGTGGGGCAGCGGGGCAGGGTGGGGTCAGGCCCCCACTGTGGCCTTTGGCTCACACCACAGGCCCGGAACAGTCTCCACATCCATTGGCCCAGCAGATGAAAGATGAAGGCTCCTCACTCTGGGCTCAGAAGACCTAGGACCTTTGAAATGCTGAACGCACTGTAGAGGTTTCAGCCCCTTGAGGGGCAGGATCACAGGACAGGTCCTCAGACACACTGATGCCCTCCTGGGCTTCACAAAGCCCATCCAGTCTCTTTTCTGCAGACCTTTTCAGAGCCTTTAATATGCTAATGTACCCTGGGATTCCCAGAGAGGATTAAGAAATCTAGTTGCCTTGCACTGTGGGCCAGGGGTCCTTTCATGGGGAATCATCTTGTGGATTTCCTGGTCAGAAGGATACACCAGCCTGGAAAAGAGCAACCAACTATGCTTCTGGGTCCAGTGTAGTCCTCAGATATTTTCATTAGGTTCTTGTAGAGTTTCAAAAGTTAATTCTTCTTTGAAAAATTTAGACTGGGCGTGGTGGTGTGTGCCTGTAATCCCAGCTCTGTTTATAGAGGCTATAAACAGGTGGATCACTACTAGTCTGATCTAGTAGTGAGACCTTGAACACCCTGTAGATTCTTCCCTAAAATACAAAAAAAAAAAAAAAAAAAAAAAAAAGGACTGGCTGGCTGGCCGGAGCTGGGTCGCACAGGCAGGGTGCCTACTCTGAACGCATGGCGCCTGCTCCCTGAGGCCTGCATGCTCTTCTTTCCATGCATTTGGGCTTTGCCATCTGGCTTAAGCCTTCTGATTTCACCACCTGTGACTTAGAATGCTGGGTGCAGCCTGGCAAGTCGGGCTGGCCCTGGAGGAGCAGATGAGTGTCTGGTTAGCACTGCCCTTGAGGAAGGAGGATGTCGGAGGGAGGGCTCTCTGGGCCAAAGGAGATGGCTCTGATGCTGGCGCTCCCTGGGCATTGGCGGGTTGGGACAGACAGCAGGGGCAGATCTAGTTCCTTGCAGGGACCCTTGGGCCCCGGGAGGTGGGGGCTGCAGAGGGAAGCACGCTGGCAGGTGGGGAGGGCTGTCTCCCAGCAGCAGAGCCTTCTCTGCTGAGGGGCTGAAGCGAGGTGCCTCAGTATCATGAGCACCCACCTGGGGGCCTGGGCCTGGCATAAAGTTGGGCACATGGATCTAGGTCAGACTGCAGGGAAACTGAGAAATTCTAACCTGAAGGGGACGTTATGACCGCGACGCTGTGGCTGCATGCCCTCAGCTGTCTCTGCAGGCTTCCTCTTCATGAGGCGTTGTATGGAGGCCTCTGTGTGCTCGACAGGCAGCTCTCAGAGTGTAGTGGGCATCCGCAGTGTCCCTGTCACCAGCTTGTAGGAACGCTAGCCTAAGTGACAACTGCATGGGCAAGGCCTCGCTGCCCGTGCTGCCCAGCCCTGAGGTGCTCGTTCCAGTTCGTGTGATTTAATTCTCCCCACTGTGAGGCAGAGGCTGTCTACCCAGGCTGGACACTGGTGCATTCATCTGAGGCTGAGGCAGGAGGACAGCGAATTCCAGCCCTGCCTGGTCAGTGGAGTGACCAGGGAAGACCCTGTCTTAAAACTAAAAACAGCTGGGAATGTAGCTCCGAACAAAGGCCTTGGTTCAATCCCCAATACTGCATGCATAAGTACATAAATAAATAAAATAAAGGCCTCCCTTCCCAGCCCCAGACTACAAGGCTTTGCTCATGTGGACCCCTCCTGCTGCGGTTCCCTCCCCTTCCTGATCTGTACCTTCTCCCTGTCTTTTCCTTGAGTCGTTCACTTGAGGTTTTGCTCTCTGCAGACCCTCCCTTGGCTCACCCACTCTGCGACACCCCCTCCCCGCCAGCACTTGCAGCCTGAGGGCTCCAGGGTGCTGCGTGTTCTGCTTGCCCGGCCCCCAAGTGCCCTCTGGGCCTGGCACCTGGCATCTGGGCTGGGCCAGGGTGGCCCATGAATGGCGTCCCTGTCTGAGTGGCTGCTGTTCCTCAGCCGGGCCGTGCAGTCATGTCCTGTGTGGGCTTAGGTAATGGGAGGTGGGGTGGCCTGCAGGCTGCAGGATGAGCTGACTTTTCCAGGCCCCAGACACGGACTCCTCCCATCCCACCATCTGGCTCAGCTGCCAACCCACACACAGGGCCTGCGGGAAGCGGCGGGCATGTGGGCCCCCTTACCCAGTCCTGAACATTCACCCAGCAGCTAGCCCTGGCCTTGTGCCTGAGACCCCACAGGAGGGCAGCTGTGACCTAGTGACTCAGTTTCTCCTAAAACTCTACTGTTTTCTGTGAGGTCACAGCACAAAGACTGGGCCTCCTGCCTTTCTCTCAGGGTGTGATTTTCCAACCTCCTTACCCAGTGGCTGGGAAAACAAGACCTAAAAGGTGGTCTTCTCAGGATTGTAGCCCCTGTGGGCTCGCACGTTGGGGTGGAGGCAGGGGCTGTGGGCACACAGAGATACCACCAGGCCGCGGCCATTCTCCTGGCAGGAAACTGAAGCCCAGAGAGGGAAGTTTCCTGCAGGCCCCACTGCAGGGCTGGGTAATAGTATCGCTGGTGATAAGAAGAGCAGGAGCAGCCCGCAGCCCCTGCTTACCAGGCCCCAGAGCCCATTCTGTGGACTTTGGGTTGCTCCACATCCATTCCTTACAGTAGCTCCTGTGATGGGAGATAGTTAGAATACCCGTTTGACAGCTGAGAACCACAGGCTCAGAGAGGTGGGCTGCCTGCTGGGGGCCATGTGGTGTTCTCCACAGCCTGGCCCACACTCAGGATTCATCTACCAAGAGAGGTGACAGCAGCACCACCTGTCTTGCAGGGGTTGCTCAGGAGGAGGACCATCTTGCAAGCTGTGGAGGGCAGCACAACAAATGGGGATGGCTCTGCCCCTCATTGGTGCATAGAGGTGTGTGCTGTTGTCACACTCCCCCTGGGGATCCGGTCCCAGATCCATCCTGGGGGCAGGGTGCACTTACAGCCACAAGTGTCCCGCCAGCCCACTGGGGTTTTGCCTGGACTGTCACCCACAGTTCTGGGCTCGATGAAAGGACAGTGAAGAAGGCAGCACTGTCCCTGGTAGGAAGGGAAGTGAGGTGAGAGCAGGAAGAGAGTTGAGCAGGAAGAGGCTGTGGAAGTTGGCTTGGGAGGGACACAGTGGACACCTGGGCGCTGGACAGCTCAGGAAGGGACCAGAAGCTGGGGGAGCCTCCTACATCAGTCAGCTTTCTGTTGCTGTGATGAGCACCCAGAACAATTGGATTCTAAAGAGAAAAGGCTGCTTTTGGCTGGGTTTGAGAGCACTTGGTCCATGTCTGGTGGCTCAGGGCCTGGGGAAGCACATCGGGTACAGGGTACACTGGGGCGATCTGCTCACCCCGTGGCTAGGAAGCAAAGAGGAAGAAAGAGGCCAGGACCCCCACATCCCCAAGGTCTCAAGAGCTGCCCAGGTATTGCCTCTTCCACACTCTGCCACTTCCCAGTGGCATCATGGGCAGGGGGTGGTGGCAGGGGGAGTGGACCAAGCCACCAGCACAGACCTTTGTGGGGCACTTGTTGTGTTCATTACTTCCTTGTTGCTGGGGCAAAATACCCAATGCCCAAAGTTAATACTTTATTTTTAGCTCACAGTTTGTGGAGGTTTCAGTCTATAGTCAGCTGGCTCCAAGGCAGAGTGGCACATGGCAGAGAGCAGCCATTCAGGGTGGCAGAAAATGGGCAAAAAGCAGGAGTAGCGATGGCCGCAGTGGAGAGAGAGCCTCTTTCCCTCCCCTGTACTGCGTTCAGGCTCTCCATGGCGTAGTACTCACACCCATAATCCCAACAGCACTCACACCTATAGTCCCATCAGCCGACCACAAAATATTCACAGACTCTAGAAGCCCACCCCAACATTGCACAAGGCTTTGTGGGGACGCTCAGATACAAACCATAACAGTGGAGCAAGACAGCAAGTGCAACAAGGGCGAGTGAGACAAACCTCTTTCTGTCCCTTACATTACAGGCAGTCTACCAGGATTAGGACTGTGCCAAGACAATGGGTGGGCTGGCCCAGCAGTCACCCACCCTTAATCCCAGCATTGCAGTATGAGTCAGATACACTCACTAATCCGGTCACCTCCAAAGAACCATAAGACCACATGAGGCTTTGGAGGACACCTAGACACAAGCCACAACACTTGTCCAAGCCACAGCACCACCCCGGGTCATTTCCATCCCTTCAACCTTGAGAATTTGGCTGGAAGAAGTGAGCACCGTTCATGTGGTGGGTGTCAGTCGGTTCCAGTGGGGAGCTGTGCTACTGTGCCCCCCCCCCCGGGATGCACACACAGCCACCTCCTGGTGATTTGTACCTGAGGGGAGTTCGAAACACTGATTATTAAATTCAGCTCTGGATCACCTGGCTCTATGCAGTGCAGGAAGCTGGAGGTGGGCACAGAGGCCTCCTGAAGAAAGCAAGGCAAGAAGGAGACCTGAGTGCTTTAGCCAGCCCAAGTCTGCCCGGTGGGGCCAGTGTAACCCGAAGATGAATAGAAGTTACTGATGGGGAAACTGAGGCCAAAGAGAACTGTGGTAGTTCCCATGACAGCGCCCCTGAGGAGCTGGATTTGGATGCTTTGGATCATTTCCAATCCTCTTCCTCCATGAGGAGAGACAAAGCTCCCATCCCTACATCTGAATTGTGTGTTTTTGCTTTCAGACAAGGTCTCCCTAAGGTGTTCAGTTGCCCAGGTTGGGCTCACATTTTTGATCCTTCTGCCTCAGCCTCCCAGAGTTCTGGGATTAAGGTGCCCACCACCATACCTGCCCATTTCTGGACTTTTGAAAGAAAGCTCCCTTGTCTTTCTGAAGGGAAAAAGATGACGGGGCGCCCAAGGCATATGGCTGAGCAAACTCAGGCCACAGCAGAAGGGGCGCCTGCAGGTCACTCCCAGCCTGCCTGAGTGTGCCCCGGGCCTCAGTTTACCTCTGAAGAGGGGATTTAAATGTGGTGCCTTCCGACAGTGTTGCTTTGTGTTAAGCCACTTTAGACTCAAGGCTGTTTGCCCAATGAACTCTCTTTCCTGCCCACTCCAGGGCCCCCTCCCACTGCCCCCGTGTCCAGGCCTAGCTCACCACACCCCCAGGCTGCTGTGCTATTTCTGAGCACCTACGTCATGACCAGTGCGCACAGGCGCATGTATGGTGTGTCTCTTGGAGGATCACCCTGACCCCAGGAGCAGAAGCTGGG
Organism: Ctenomys sociabilis; assembly: GCA_004027165.1. NCBI lineage: Eukaryota > Metazoa > Chordata > Mammalia > Rodentia > Ctenomyidae > Ctenomys > Ctenomys sociabilis. The sequence continues at coordinate 20,133 of PVKA01017348.1, read as the reverse complement.
GTGCTGGCTCAGAGGCTGCTAAGACCCAGAGAGGCATGGACAGCTGCCCAAGGTCACCCAGCCCTTGGTGTCCACGATGGCCCAACTCACTCACAGCCGGATCCCCCAGCGTGTGCCTGCACCCTCTGGCAAGCAATTAAGAAATCCCCTGTTTGTGCCCCAGCATCCATCACTCTTCTTCCTGTTTCCACTTTCAAACCAGAACCAGAGCAACAGACCAACTGAGACATCCCCAAGTGCCTGGCTGCCCATTCCCGGGCCAGCCTTCCCAGCTCCAGCTGCTTCCAGAAGACCTGGGAATTCTTTCCCCTATCTGCAGGAGGTGGGGCCCTGTGCGGGAGCCCGGCTGGCTGCCTGCATCTCTTTGTGGCCAACCTGGGAAGCAGAGCGGCTGCTCCTGAGGCCCCTCGGCCCCCTGCAGCCCCAGCCTCTCCGCTCCCTAGGTCTCCTGGCAGGGCTGGGGGCCGGTGCTTGTCAATGCATCTCAGCGATTGGAATGTGCCCTCTGACCCTGCCGTCGCCTCCCCAGGAGCTTCAGAGAAGGTCTTTTAGCAGAACCCCTGCCCTTCGGCCCTCTGGAAACAAACGCAGCTTGATTCTGCCTGTGTGTGGCTTGAGGAACCCCTGTTGGGGGGTATTTTTTTTTTCAAAAGTCTTCTGAACCTCAGCAGTGTTTGAAGGACTTTTATTTTGGGCTGGGGATGTGGGGTCCATGGGAGGGAAAGGGATGGGAGGTGGCTGTGCTGAGCCCCTGCCCAGAACTCAGATTAGGTTTCTCATTGGCCTTTTGTCATATTCCAAATCATTGCAACAGGGGCTCCCTTGGAGGCTGGAGGTCCTGGTTGACTCAGATCTGCTGGGATATGGACAGGAAGGAGAAGGAAGGAGAGAGAGATGCCTGGAAGCGAGCACCCTCTGGGAGCCAGTGCAGACGGCCCCCAGCTGCCCCCCACAGCTGGGAGCTTTCTCCCGAGCAGGCCTCTCCTGGCTTCCCTGCCTTCCCAGCAGCCTCATCTGCCCTGAGCCAACGTCTTCAACACTGGCTCCTCCTGTCTTCTGCTGTTCCTCGGAGAGAGACGGCTATCCGTGGGGCCTGTTGTATTTGTCTGCCCTGGCCCTGGGTGTTGCTCTCCTCATTTCCAGATGAGAAGCCAGGTGCACAGCTTCTTGCTCCTTTGTGTTTTGAGGTGCTAGAGGGTGGAACCCAGGGCCTCTGGCACCCTAGGTAAGCATTCTGTCACTGAGCTGGACCATTGTTGTTCTGAGTCAGAGCTCAGCACAGCTTCTCTCTACAGGGCCGAGTGATCAGTACTTTTGGTTCTGCAGACTCAGCCACCACTGGGGCAGCAGGAAGGCACGGATCATGGGGAGCAGGGGGCAGAGCTGTGTTCCAATAAAATTTTATTGCCAGAAGCAAGCAACAGGCCGGATGTGGCCTGCAGTGGATTGTGATTTGCCCACTTGTGCACGTGCTGTACAATCTTTGACAAAAGTCATGTTTAGGTTCCAGAGGACATCATGATAGAGAGCAAGGAGAGTGTTTGAAAGGTTTGGGGCCAGATAGTTTAGAGTTCAGTTCCTATTTCTGAGAAGGGACTGCTCTGTGACTTTAGGCCAGTTCCCTGCTTTGTGACGTGTGGAGAATCTCAACACCTAACCTAATGATGGCTAGGGTGACAAGTTAGCAATGCCCAGTGTGTGGTAATCCCTCAACACACACCAACTTAGACTCACTGGTAGTAGAAATGCAGGGTTTCCCAGTTGGACCCTTAGGCCCATCCTGAGTAAGATATAGAAGAACAAAACACTTCCTGGTTCTCAATCAAGGTGCTGGTCTTGGCCATGTGACTCTTTCCAGCCAATCACATGTGTTGGATGTGACTGGGCCTAGTCTGGTCTTCAGCCTCTAGAGACTTCACAACTTGACTGCTCTGAGGCTCCAGGGAAGGCAGCCCGCTGTCCTGCTGGAAAGAGAGGTCATCAGAGGGAATAAGGTACTACAGAGACAGCCTTGCCACACCGCTGAATGTCTCTGGGACCTCGCAGCCCAGCCCCTGGCTAAGCATGGCCAGGTTCATGGGCTCTGCAACACTATGTAGAGTGCACACAGGCCCAAGCAGAGCCTGCCCATCTACACGCCCACCACTGCCATTCTAGCTGTCACTTTGGGGCCTGCTGGCCACTCCAGAGTTATCTCCATCCTGCCTCTGGCCGCTCACCCTTTCATACACATAAAACATATTTTGTGAAGGTGCTGCTTTCCAAGCTGGATCACATTCATTTTCTGTCTGCTGGCTCCAAGAGGAAGAATCCTTAAGGAACTCACACCTGAGCTGAGAGCTTAAAGAGAACCAGGAAGAAATTAGTGGCAAGTGGGGGAAGTAGCTTCCCAGGCTGAGGAAGCAGAACGTGCAAAGGCCCTGTGGCAGAGGAAGAGGAAGCGAGGGTGGGAAGGGGTGGGAGAAGCCAGGCCAGTGTGGGAGGCCTCTGGAGTTAAGGCAGAAGGGCATCATGTCCTCTTCCAGTTGTCAGCATAAGTGAAGAAGTGAGTCTGTGGTGGGCTGAGTGGTGATCCCCACAAATATTTTCACACCCTACTTCTTGCAGTCTATGGATTGAATTTATGCACAAAATGCTTGTGGATTAAGGAGCTCAACAGAAGATCATCCTGGATTACCCAGGCAGTCCCAAAATCCGATCCCAAGTGTCCTTAGACACTTAACAAAGAGTGAAACAGAGAAAAAGCCATGTGGGGCCAGGGGCAGAGACTGAAGTGATGCGGTCACAAGCCAAGAAATGCATGGGGCCCACAGAAGCTGGAAGAGGCCAGCTAAGTCCCTGCTTAGAACTATTGAGAGGTGCATGGTCCTACCTCCACCTTGAGTCCAAATTTCTGGCCTCTGGGATTTCAAGAAAATAGGTCCCTTTTGTCTTAAGGCCCTCAGCTCATGATAATTTGTTACAGCAGCCCCAGGGGCACTAGTGCAGCCAGTAGCAGGAGAGCCTCCCAGCCATGCCAGGCCTGTCACGTGGTATAAAAGCTGGGGTTATCCTTCCTATACTGACCGAAGTACTAGCCCTTGTGACTTCTGCTGTGCCTGTGTCCACTATGACCACGCTTGTTCTTACTGCCTGTACTATGTCTCTGCTATTACTGTGCTGAATACCTGTCTTGCTCATTCTTTCTATGGAAAGGACCCAGCTGTGGGGGATTCCTGGGTACTAACTAACTCTACCTCAGTTCTCCTTTGCTTTGCGATGTCGGGCATATGTATTACTGTGTCCTTCAGTGTTTACTAGTGCAAAAGGTATAAGATACACAAATGTGTATGTCAGGTGGGTGTGTAGTGGCCACCTACAGAGTCCAGTGAGGAGGCATACAGAGGGCGATTGTACACTGGAGAGCGGGACTCTGTCAAAGGTCTGGAGCTCACTGCGGTGTCCCTGTGTGAGTCCGTATCAGGAGGCTGATGGGTCTACTCAGGAAGGCAGGGAGGAGCTGCACCGGGAGCTGCAGAGTCTGCCCTGGAAACCAGAGTCTGATGTCCAAGGTGAAGCTCAGGACTGGAGCTCCTCTGAAGAAGCAGAAGAAGGTGCTCCTTCTTCAGTTCCCCTTACACAGTCCGGGCGTGGAGCAGCCCTGTGGTGGACCTCCCGTGGCCTGGAGCGTGGCATTGCTGCGCTGAGTAGCTCACCTTCCCTCACTCAAGTGGACACGAGCATCGACGGTCACAATGACCCTTTCTGAACTTTTTCTTTAAACATTTTCTTTGGAAGGGACATTAGGAATTCTACAGAGGCTGCCGGGCATCCTTCCTCCCTCTTCTTCTAAGAGCAACATCTTGGAGAGAGCAGGATCTTAAGCGTGGAACTGCCCTCTGTGTCTGTGACTTCCGTAGGCTTCAACCAACCGCAGCTTCAAGTATTCGAACACAAAAATACAGCATCTGTACAGGGTGTGGAAAACGTATCCCTTGTCACTATTACCTATGCAATAGAGTTGGCCGGCCGTGTACAGAGCAGTGACACCGCGTGAGGTGCTCCGCGTCACCTAGAGGTGATTTAGGCCACACAGGAGGGCATGCACGGCTTCTGTGCAGATGCTGGGCCATATTATGTGAAATTCTTGAGCATTCTGGGGTGCTGGTACCTGAGGGAGTCCTAGAGTCCCCCCATGGATACCAAGTCACAGTGACATAGAACAATGTCCAAATCAGAACATTCATGCTGTCACACCATTGCTAACTAGAATATAGACCTTATTCCATTTCCATCAGTTTCTGCATTCTGTGTGTGTATGTGTGTGCACACGTGTGTGCATACTTGCATGCATGGACATACACATGTATTTCCCAACAACCTGCTGCTGTGTGTGGATTCCTGTGGCCACCACACCGTCAAGGTGTTACACGGACCCTCTCCCCAGCAGAGCCCCTTGTTCCGCCCTTCATCCCTGTGTGGTTCCCTGTAATGTTCCTGGCCCCAGGTGCCATGGATCTGTGCTGTGTCTCTGAGGCTCTGTCATTTTGAGCGCACTACACTGCCAGCCTGGTGGACCTGTGCTGCATGGCCTGTGGTGTGTTTATTTACTCATATGTCTTCTGGTTACCGACTGCCTCCTGTAAACTCATAATGTCCTCTTGAGAAATTATTCTCAGGTGTTCTTCTTCCCCAAACCCTGAATCTCTCACTCTGTAGAACAGAGAGGCTGTCATGTAGATGGGGAAACTGAGCCCCAGGACGGGAACTGGCCTGTTTTCAAACCACAGAGCAAACCAGTCATGAGTTCAACTTGTTCCTGACTTGATCCAAGATTCTGTCATCCCCAAGAAAACACAAATAGCCTGACCAGGGGATCCCTGAAGAACCCTCTAGCTGCCCACTGCCTGTCTTCCTGGGTGGTGCCTGCTCCTGGGCTCTCCTTGGGATGGGGTCTGGGCACATCCCTGTTCCTGACAGTTTTGCCAGAGGTGATTCCTCTAGGATGGTGAAAAAGCTGATGCCAGGTGGTGCCATGGAGCTGGAGACAGCAGGTGGGTTGGGCCAGGTGAGCCTGGGCAGCCACCAGCCCTGTGGACACACGACCCTTAGACCCAGGCTGAGACAGACGCGTGTGTCAATAAACAGCGCAGTGGGGAGCTGACCGACGCCCTCACTGAGTTAAGAGCTTACTCATAACTCTTTCCTGCCACCAAAACATACCTCGGAGTGGGTAACAGTAAACACCTCACACAACCCAACCTGCTGCGGGCTCTGGGTCCTGGCCAGGCCCTGTGGCACAGGGGTAAGTCTGGCACCTTCCCTCCACAATTTATGGACCACCCCAAAGCCCCCCATCTGGAGAGTAATCAGATAATCCTAAGGCTCCACTGGGAGTGGTGTGAGGTCGGGCCAGGGGTGGTGAAGGTTGTAGAGGAGGCAGTGGCTACTACTACTGAAGGCTCTGGGAGGAATCTGGATCTGATTCTGAAAGCAGTGGGAGGCCATGCAGAGGGCTGAAAGTGCAGGCATGGTGTGACATGGCCAATGTTTTCAGAAATGTTACTCTGGTCGCTGTGCAGAGCATGCCCTACACTGGATGGGAGCATGTGAGAGGTACTGGTGGTGTCCAGGAGAGGGGACAATGGTTTAGGTAGGTTGGAGCTGTGGGATGGGAGAGGGTGACCATCCGCACAGAGGATTGTCACAGGCTGGGACGATGGCAATAGGAGGTGGGTGCCTCTTATGGGTAGTGGTGGCAGTGAGAACTTGATATGGTTGGGAGGTCAGACGTGACCAGGAGTCAGCCTCACACCATGACCCCTGCCTGGGCTGGACATTAAACAGCCTGAAGCCGGGACTGAGTCCTGAGAGCTGAGGGAGGGACTCAGGACCACTATGTCAAATAGGGGGAGTGCATGGCCTAGGTGCCTGAGTCTGGAGGGACAAGCTGGAAAGAGCATGGGGTGGCCATGGTGCCCTTGCCTCTCAGAGTCCAGTAGGTGGGGTCTCAAGAGCTCCCAGAGAAGCCAGCAGGCATGGTTGACTGCCAAGGGGAGCAGAGTTGGAGGGAGATAGGGTCCGAATGACCCCTGGGACAACACAGTGATAGAGCCCAGAGACAGACCTCTGTGTCCACAAAAATGGACAGGAATAGAGGAGCCACCAGTGGGCCACAGAGGAGGGTGGGTGGGCCACGTACAGTGTGGTGGAAGGTGATGGCGAGCAGATAGAAGGTGTCTGTGCCCTGTGCGATTCCCTCTCCTTGAGTTGGAGAGGGAGCTCAGGCCTGCTTCTGTTCCTGGAATATGACAAAGGGCAGGGCATGACTCACTCTGGCTCATGTTACATTACTCTCTGTCTCTGTCTCTGTTTCTGTCTCTGTCTTCTGTCTCTGTCTCTGTCTCTGTCTCTGTCTCTGTCTCTCTCTCACTCTCTCTCTGTCTCTGCCTCTCTCTGTCTCTGTCTCTCTCTCACTCTCTCTCTGTCTCTGTCACTGTCTCTCTGTCTCTCTGTCTGTCTCTCTTTCTCCCCTAATCCTGGCTTTGAAGATGCCAACAAACCCCTAAGAATACTGCAGCTACAGGAAATTGAACTCTCTGAGCCTTTAGGAACGAGAACCTCTCCCTTTGGCCACACCTGTGTCATAGGGCTCAGCCATAGCCTGCACCCAGCCTCGTAGCATTAGGACCCCCTAAGCCACAGGTGCCCAGCCCTTGGCTTGCCTGGGCTGTATTGGGCACAGGGAAGCTGTTTCGGGCTACCTACAAAATATAAAACAGAGTTAGGGTATATCAATAACATCAGTCCTTTAAAAATATTTTTGATATCACATTAAAGTAAAATAACACACTCCCACATTTAATGATTGAATAAGAAAATGTACATGTCTACTTAATAATAGTGAGTGCATGTTCTCACAGGCACATATGTGTGCGGGGCAGGGTGAAATATTGTTGGCAGAATTCACCATGTTTTGGTTGCAGCCTTGCACACGCCCATGTAAAGTCGGCTGCACGCGGGCTTCAATCTGCCTGCACGTGGCAGGTTCGGGAGACGAAGCTGGCCCTGCTCTGTGGCCTCCCCCACACAGCGTTCACTCTGCCGTTGTCTGTGCTGTCTGAGGGTCAGTGCTGTGTGAGGGAGTCATGAGAAACATCAGTAAAAATCACGTGATGTTGAAAGCCTGCATTCCGGGAGGCCCACGTTTCTCGCTGTCCGGAGTCACACGTGGCCTATGGGCCACAGGCTGGCCATGCTTGCCCTCCAGCAGAGGCTCCCCCTCAGCTCTCTGCAGCCTCCTGGCCCACAGAAACAGAGTGAAGCAAAGCATGTTATTTTAAACGCTCTATGACAGCTTGTTATGCAGCACCGGCAGTCACTGTGTACAATGGTCCTTTGGATTCCAAGCTCATACAGCGCACACACGGACAACCCCAAATCCAGGGGCAACCAAGGATCTGACTACAATAGGAAAACCTCAAATATTCTAGATGGAAATACAGCATGTCCTCAGAAGCCAGGAGTAGAGGGAGATTTCTTCATCACAGGAAACATAAACATCAATGAAAGAGATGAATATGTTTAACTAGCTTAAAATTAAACACTTCTCTTCAACTAAAGTTATTATAGTAAATTAAAAAAAAAGTCTGGAAAGAGGTCTGTAAACACATCTAATGCAGAGTAGATTAAATCTATAATATGTAAAGAGCTCTTGTAAATCAATAAGAAAGACATTAGGCACATAGTAGACAATTAGGAAATGAGAATGGCCAGACAGCTCTGACAACAGAAAACTCCATGACCAATAAACACTGGAGTGCTTAACCTCACTAGTAAACAAGAAATAGTCAACAGATAAGATTCACACACTTCATAGATTTTTTAAAACTTTGAACGCTATTTAGGAGTAAAGTGAAAGTTAGACAACCTGATCTGCTCCTTGAATTTCTCTGGAGAAGTGGCCTGACGCCCCAGGGCACAGAGGCGGAGAGGTCCGCAGCTCCTCCTTACTAACGAAAGTTCCTCAGTAGAAGAGCAGGAGAGAGTCTGGGTGTGCTCTGGCAGGTGAACATAGAAATCCCAGGCGTGTGTGGTGTGTGCCTGTAATTCTATCACTCTGAGAGGCTGAGGCAAGAGAGCCAAAAGGTTAAGCCCAGCCTGAGCAATTTAGGGGGATCTGTCTCAGAATGAAAAACAAATGAGGGGCTGAGGATGTAGCTCAGTGCAAAGGCCTGCAGGTCAGTCCCCAGCACCTCAACACAAGTGAATGACAACACCAAGCACAGTCCCCTGTCTGTAAGTGTCATGCGTCATGATCTCCAAGCATAGCACTGGGTTTTCTATGTATGATTTTTTTTCCCTCTACGTCCTACTTACAATAAAGCTTAATTTATAAATTGGGCATAGTAAGATATTAACAGTGATATCTAGCAAAACAGAATAATTACAACACTATACTGCAATTGAAGTTGTCTCTCCTACCTTTTATAACTTAGATCTAAATGTTCCCTCAACATCCTTGTCTGCTTACAGGTGGGACCTTTGGAAAGGGACTGAGTGACGAAGCTCAGCAGCTGGCCTGGGGTTGGGAGGGTGACGTGGCAGGAAGAGGTAGGCCACTGCTGGTGTGTGTGAGTGTTTCCCTCTGGGCTCCGCCCACTCCTCCTCTGCTTCCTGTCTGGGACAGGAAGCTCTGCTCTGCTCTGCTCTGGGCCTTCTACATGCTACCAACCATCCAGGGACCGAACTTCTAAAACCATCAGCCAGAATGACGCTCCCCTCCTTTGGGCTGTGAGTGTCCAGTCTTGTGTCCCAGTGCTGACAGAATGACCAGGACACTGTCTGGCTTGTTCTGTGTGCCTACTTGCCATCTTCTTTTCATTTCTTTTCCCCCACATATTTCTCTGGCTGTGGCAGCCACTATTTTATTCTCTCCTTCTCCGAGACTGACTTGTTAGCTTCCAGAGGTAAATGGGAGCATATGCTATTGTATTTCTATGCTGACTTATCACCTCAACGTGGCATCCTTGGGTCTCACCCGTGTGGCTGTGAGTGACAGCCTTTCGTCCATACTTTAAGGACTGGCCCCATTGCAAGCGTGGGCAGCCACAAGCAATCGGCTGCTTCTATGGCAGACTTTGATGATAGATCTAAAGCTTTTCCGTGATTGCAGAAAGTTCCTTTGCATGGTATTGTTCTAGAAGTTTCTGTAGATGTTTAGTATGCCCTTCTGATTTTTTTTTTTTTTTTTTTGTGGAACCGGGGCTTGAACTCAGGCCCTTGTGCTTGCCAGGGAAGTGCTTATTCCACTGAGCCATCTCCCTGGCCCGCCCTTCTGATTTTTAAAAGGCAGAGGCTGAGAGATGAGCACAGGGGTGAGAGAGTTCAGAGGTCATGTGACCATTTTGAAGGAAGACAGCAGCCCAGCTTGGGGACAAGAGGTCCTGGATGAGGAATTCGTTTGCTCTAGTGGGAGATGTCTGAGGGGGATGGTCGGTGAGGATCACGGAGGGTGAGGAGCCAGGGGAAGATGGGAGCATCAGGCCTGTTCAGTAAGAGCCCTCCGAGGACCATGGTGTCCCCAGAGGCTACCACCCAAAGCCCCTCTCAAGCCCCTTCATCCTTCCAGGCACTTGTAGGTTGGGAAAAATGGGACCTGTCACAAATATTTGAAAAATGTATTAATCACTTTAACAAATATTAAACAGGACAACAATAAACATCCTTTCTGCAGCTATACTACAATGAAAACTGTGCTAAAGGGGTACCTAATTGATTGTGTGTGTGCAACTTCTTTCATAACCTTAAGTGCCCCCAAACCCCAGGATGCCTTCCTGCTTCTATAGAATCACTCTTTGGGGTGTGGTGGGGGAGTTCTCCAAATAAACAGGTAGACCCTGGGGTTGTGGAGACTGTTCAGAGGTCAGGAGTAAGCTGGAATTAGAACCTCCACTCCTATGGGTTGGCTCCTTGCATTCAATTTAGAACAGACCCACAGGATCAAGATGATGGTCCTATTTTGGGGGAGGGAAAACTGAGGCCACAATGGGAGAAGAGACTTACTTAGGACTCCTGAATGGTGCAACCAAGGCCACCCTGCAGGCTGGAATCTGGAACTGGTATGTCTTCTCCCACGAGAGCCAGCTCCGAAAGCATCGGCATCCCATGTGTCTCCTACATGCAATGCACCGTGCAGCAGGGCAAGAGCAGCCCCCAGCTTCCCAGATGCTTCCTCGGCTCCCTGCATCTAGGCCTTTTGCACTGTGTGTAGGTGAGATGATTCCCCAGGTGACACAGGCACAGTCCCTGCTTCCTGCCCCCACCTCCAGGGGCCAGTCCCAGCTGCAGGTGTGACCACGTCTAGTTTGCAGGCATGCTCTCTCCTCTCTCCTTGCCAGCTCACTGTGTCCAGGTGACAGCAAGTCCCACCTGGCCCCTGCTGAAGACCCCATAGTTGTGTCCTGGGTGTTGGAGGCAGACAAGGTGGGATCCTCAGGGAACTCCAGTCACTGGTAGGAACAATGTAGAAGTCCTTTCCCTACACTGTGAGCCTTGCTGCTTCAGCCCTGACTTAGCAAATATTTTCCATAACCTGCTAGTAAATGCTTCAGGTGTTTCAGGCTGCAGGATCCCAGTAGTACCATAGCTGCAAGGCTCCATTCTACAGAGAACTCAGTGTTTCATAGAACCCACAGGTGCAGTGCACAGAAGGGCCATCCTGGGCTCCAGGAAAACTTTATTTGTGAGTTCTGGAATTTGAGTTTAATAAAATGTCCCTGTGTCGTGACTTATTCTTCTTTGGATTTTTTTCCCCCAGCCATTTAGAAAATGGTTGTAATTTTTAGCATGTGGACCATCCGTAAAAGGGCTGCAGCCTGGATTTGCCCCAGGAGATGGCTTGAGGACTCTGATCTTCCTGATTTATCTCCCCTTGAAGAGAATGGAGACATTTCAGTTTTTAAGTTTTTTGGCATATGTTCTGCATGGTGCTGGGTGCAGTCCGTGCAGAGAAGGTAGTGGGAAGTAGCAAAAAACATGGCCGAGGAGGGCTGGAGGGAGGCTGGGAGGGGAATAACTGGCACACGCAGGGTTTGGAGTGTCCCTAGCTTGATCTGGCTACTTAGGGGTGTTGGGCTTGCCACAGTCTGTGAGCTGCTTGCTCACGTGTGCATGCTTTTTCCTTTGCTCACGTAAAGAGCTGCTGAGACTCTGTGTGAGTGGCCTTTCGGAACCATGGGAGCCCTAAGCCACGCTGGGAGGAAGCAAGGGGGCCAATCGCCATGGGAAATGATTTGCTCGTAATTTTCACGTGCAAAACCCAAACCACATCTCATATGACCTACCAATAAGTAGGGGCCCTCAGCACATGCCACACATGTGTGCAAAGGCAGATGTGTAAAATATTGGTCTCCAGTCAACATGGCAGCATGCATACCTCTAATTCTAGCTCGCTGGGAGGCTGAAGTGAAAGGAATGCAAGCTCAAGCCCTGCCAGGATAACCTAGCTATTCTGAGAAGTGAGATCCTGTCTGGGGGTGTAGTTCAATGGCAGAGCACTTACTTCATATACTTGAGGCCCTGGGTTCCATTCTTAACTCTGTAACAAACAAAAAGATTTTGCATCTGAGATGCTCTGTACAGAAGAAACCTGGCAGCAAGGATGCACACAGACCAGCCGAGGGGAGGGAGGCACATCTGGGGACAGGCGCTCTTCACCCTAGTAAAGAACAATTACTTGATGTGTGGCTTGCACAGTAGAAAAATGAGCAGCTGTTCACATATATCCCTATGGCCATTTCTGTATATAACTAGAGAGGATCTTCTGGAAGGAGACACAAAAACCATGGTCATGGCTACCAGGCTCGGGGATGGAGGACAGGGCCTAGACTCTCAGGTACTTTTATTCTTTTCAGTCATGCACTCTGTGATTTTGCAATTCAAGACAAACCCTAGTCCCAAACTTGGGCTGGAGCTGGGGATCCCATCCATGAAGTAAGCCTTCCAGCCTTCTGAGCCTTCCAGGGTGCCTCTGAGTGGCTCAGTCACTCTGCACTCCTAAGGTCCCTTACTGCTCAGCAAACTGCAAACTATGGGCTGGACAAAGGGCCCTTGTGCTCTTCTGCCAGCTCTGAGGCAGAGGCCCCACCCTTGGCCTCTCTGTTTACAGCCCATTGAACCTGGGGAAATTATCTTTCCAGGTTCCCCTTCAGGCATCCAGGGGTCTCCTTGGTGCCAGAGTGGTTTTATCTCCTTCTCCACCATGTCAACATCCTGGGACAGGGGGAAGGATCTAGTAGCACGGCTCAGAGCCAGGGAGCTGTTGCAGGCCCAGGACACCTGGGCAAGGAGCTTTGCCTCTCTGAGCTATTTCCTCATCTGGAAGATGGGCTAAAAATCATGCCCAGCCATTCCACAGATAATGAGGACTCAAAGGCAGGATGCATACAGACATCTGGAAATAGAAGTGTTTCCCGTAAGCCAGTGACTCCCCACCCCTAGGTATCTACCGAGAGAGAAGCATACGTGTGTCCACACAGAAGTTCTCAGGCGAATGCCCATACCAGCACCATTCACCAGAGCCACAGGGGAGCTGGACGGATAACACGTGGTCATCCTTACAGTGGCCTCCTCTGCAGCCTGGACAACAATGAAGCACAGCTCAAGGCACAAGATGGGAGCCAGGGACTGCGGCTCGAGGAGGAAGCTGGGCATCATGGTCACCCCGGCGCGGTCCTGTTCCTAAGCGGTGTCCAGACCAGGCAAATCTGTGGATGGAAGAGTCCCATGCTGCTTGGGGCTGAGGTGGGTGTGACAGGGTGGGGACGACAGCTAGAGCTTACTGGGTTTGTTTTTGGGGTGGTGAAAATGTCCTGGAGTCCCCTGTGGTGGTGGCTGTACATATCTGCGAATATCCTAAAAACCAGGGCGGTGTGGGTTGTAAGTGAGTGGGTTCACCAATGTGTAAGTTATGTCCCAATAAAGCTCATTGAAAAAGCTTCAATGAAGGTGTTATTTAAAAATAAAACTTGATGAATTTGATCCCTGGTACAAAAATAAAAAATAAAACTTGAGGAGAACCAAGCTTCTAGAACTAAGACAAGGAGAGAAAGAGAGAGAGAGAGAGCACAATATGCAATATAACAGAAATTGTTGAATGCCCATCATTTTGTTTAGTGAGTCTGCATTGTTCCTATTTTTTATTATTTTTATTCTATTTAAAAGCAAAAATTAAATTAAATTTTAAAATTTAATTATAAAATTAAGAGAGAGACTATGAATTCATGTTTCACTGCCTTTACTTCAGCAACATCAATTTGTTCTTTGTTACTCAAAGTCTAAAGAGGGTAAAAGCCAGGAATCAGGGAACCCGGCTGCCTGCCATCACCTGCTCTGCCTTGGCCTCAGTTTGACCACTTTGGCTGTTTTCTTCCTTCTGTATCATGCTGCCTGGTCAGTGTACACCAGGTTCTTTTTTGTTGTTGTTGTTGTTGTTGTTTTTTCTGTAGGGTCTCATCATGCAGCTTGGACTCATAGTGATCCTGCTATTTTCAGCCTCCCTAGTGCTGGGATTACAAGCATGTGCCTCCACGCCTGGACTCCATGGCCCAGTGCACCCGGAGCTGGGGCCAGCACGGCAGGTGGTGCTCCTGCACTCACCTAAGCAAGCGCTTGGTCCACTGAGCTATCTCCCCATCCCCCATGTTCTTTTTGAAAGTTTAATTTAATTTTTATTTTTAAAGATAATAGCAAAATAGTTAAAAAGAAGAAACAATACAGAATTTCACTAAACACAATGATAGGCATTCAACAATTTCTGTTGTATTGCATAGTGTGGTCTTCAAATTAGCTGTTCAGATTATCTGGTATAAGCATGCGAAAGTGGTTTCTGACCTAGCTTGTGCTCTCCTGGGTGTTGCTGCAGGTGTGATGACACAATCTTATTGGAACTTGGGCTTGGATCTCCAGGACTCAGGAGTTAGGGACACCTGGCCTCAGAACAGTACCCATGCAGGTGGCCCCTTAGTAAAGCTGCAAAATCCCCAAACTCCAGGGTCTTGGTTACCTTGCTTGTTGCTAGGACAAGATACCCCATGCCCACAAATTAAAAGCAGAAGAGTTTATTTAGCTCAGTCTGTACAGCTTTCAGCCTGTAGTCAGTTGGCCTGAAGGCAGAGCGGCATGGAAGAGGAGAAACAGTCCATGGCATGACAGGCAGAAAGAAGCGAGCGGCTGCCGCCAAGGTGGCCTTCTCCTCTCCCTTTATGTTCTATCCAGGCTGCAAACCTACTGATTGGCACCTCCCACTCTGTGAATCCCAGCACCACACCCTTAATCCATCTTCACACAGCCTTGTCCAACCACTTTCAAGACTCTCCACCTGTGATAGCGTGAGGCTTCGGGGTTACATCTGGATACAAGCTGTAATACCCAGGGAACCAGCACAGGTGAGAGAAAGCCAAAGGGGCTCTGAATGCTCCCACCTGTGATGCAGTCCTTCTGCCACACGGTCCTACCAGGACCCTCCACAGCCACTGCAGCCTTCATGACATGGCCTGAGGCCTCCAATGGAACCATGTGTTCAAGGCTCCCTTCTGCTAAACGGAGAGCAGAAGGAGCAGACACTTCTGGGAATCGATCACGGATAACAGGAGCATGTGGAGTTCAGTTCAGATCAGTCTGCTCCAGCCCAGCTCATGGCTGGGAGCTTGGTTCCAGCTGTTGTCTTCCCCCCGGTGCAACTCCTCCATTTGTGCCAGGCCTGGCTTCAGTGCCAGGTCTCCTAGTTTTTCCTGGTTGGAGCAATGTCTCAGCTCACCCTGAGCATGGAGACTGAAGGTCCATCCAGGTGATCATGACAGCCACAGCCCCAAGGTACAAGCAGGCTGGGACTCCAGGACACACCAGATGTGTGTGTGGACACGGAGCTGGGACTTGGAGGGAGGAACATTCAGGAGGGCCACCTGTATCCTGTGGGAGGAGGGACTCATGCTCCAAAGCCTCCAAAGCATGAGCAGTCTTTGTCCCTTGTGCTGCTCTGCAGTCAGCTCTGGGCCTGGGCGATGTCTCCCTGTGCCACCTCACTGCCCTAGCCCAGCTGCACTGCTGTCTTTACTTGTCTCTGTTGCAAGAGGTGACTGCAACAGTGTGGCACCTCCCTCACCAGCTCCTCCACTTGGCTGGGGCTAGAGTCTTAAAGAACCTAATGCCACTGTTTCCAGCTTCTGACTTGCTCCACGGCTGCAGCCTCCACTGACTGCCAGCCTCTGTCTCCTCCACCACCTGAGACCCCACCTCACTCACTCTTCTGGAGCCCCTAGCAAGCAACTCCCTTGGCCTCTGTTCTCAGGAATACAATGCAGATATTCCTCGTATCTGCCGGGTACTGGTCCAGGAGTTCAGCAGATACCGAACCCTGCAGAGGCTTGGGCCCTTTGTATGCACAGCACAGTATGTGCTGTTGATGCACACATGTCCTCCTGTAACCTTTTGCCCATTCCCAGTTTTCTCCTAACACCTAAGACCCAAGAACTGCTGTGTAAATACTTATGCTCAGCGTATCCTTTAGGGAATAACTAGGAAAAGTCTGCACACGTTGAGTGCAGACACAAATATTTTAAAGAATTTTTTTGACCCTCAGTGGTGGAGTCTGGAGTTGCAGAGCCAAGGCGTGGTGGGGCCGGGGGTGTTGAAGTATTTGCTGCTGATTAACCCTGGGGGCCAAGGTTGGGCTTCCTTGCTTGTGTGTCATCAGGTGGTAAGGTATTGAGAGGCCTGGAATTGCTTGTGGAATTGATCAGCACACTGGCCCAGGTCCCACCGTGACCTAAAGCAGAGGGGACAGGAAGGTGCCAAGAGGGGAGCCACTGCCCGGTGCCAGCCCCGTGCAGCCTGGCCCACAGCGTCTCCACGTGCGTCTCTTGCCATCTCTTCACATCAGCACATCCCTGCCCTTCAGAGGAGGACACTGAAGCTAAAAGAAGTGCAGCCCAGAGGAGGTCAAGAGGGGCAGCCTAAGCCTCGAATGAGGACCCCATGCTGACTCTACTCCACACTCCCTGGGGCTTAGTGGCCAAAGACTTGAGTTGGTGACCTCCTTTGTTCTATAGAGAGGCATTTTTCTGGCCAACTCCTCCACTGTTCATCTGTAAGGAGGTGGCTTAGCTCATCTCTGGTGCTTGCAGGTAATGCCAGCGGGCCCCAGGAGAGGGCTCTGTCTGCAGAGAGCCCTGTGGACAGGCCAGCTGGCTAGCATTGCAGGTATGAGTATGGGGACACTAGTGTCTTCTACTCCTTCTCCTGGCTTTTGCTGTGCCTTGGCAAGCCCCACATGGCTTTTGACCTCATGCAAAACCAGAGCGTGAAAGCCCAGAAAGTGTAATGGGTGGCAGGACTACGGGAGGTGGAGATTCGATGTCCCAGCTCCTTTGTTCCTCAAGTGGCAAAATACCCAGGTGCCTTTCGGTGTGCCCAGAAGGAAGGAGCCCATCTGCCCACAGTGGAATGTGCTGTCTGCCACACAAAGCTTGCTGATCCTCAGCTCACCCACAACACAGCCAGCCTTATGCCCCTGGGCTCAGGTGGGCTGTGGGGCAGCCCAGCTGCTTTGAAACAGAGACCAAACTTTGTCCCCTATGGTTCTGTAACCCTGTCCTTCCCCATCAGGGTGAGGAGTGGACACACTTCTAAATCAGAACCTTGGATAGAAGCCATTGGCTGGGAAGAACTGGGGATAGTGACCCTGACCCCACCCCTCCCCAAATCAGACCTGCTCCAGAGGCTACGCTCCTGTGGAGCGTACAGGAAGCTAAGGTTCCTGTCTTGCATACTTGAATTCAGGCCAAGAGATTCTTGGTATTACTCAGAAATGAACTTGTTTTCCTGACTCACAAAGAGCTCTCGGCCTCCTTTCTCCCCAGCCTCTTCCACCTGGCTCTGAGTCACCTCCCAAGGCCCCAAGACATTTTCCAATGGAGGGGGCCAGCCCAAGTGGAGGGGAGGCACTTGAAGGGGGCATCTGACTTGGAGGATACCTTCTGCAGATTAGGGGCCCAGTGTTGGGGTTACCTCCAGGGGAGGAGGAGAGAGGACCCAGGTGTCAGAGACAGGCTGGAGGGACAGGATGTGGGGCTGCTCCCTCACACATGCTGCGTGACCCTAGGAAGGTCACATCCCCCTCTTGGGCTGTTTCTATAGTGAAAGGCCTGAGTCTGGTCTTCTTTTTTCCATTCTGAATGGGACCAAAAGCAGGAAGACTTTTTCTTGGCCTGCCTCAACTCAGAATCTGAGCAGGTAAAGCATGGGACGTAAGGTAGAAGAGTCTAACCAGGGCCTGCTAGGGAGGGAAGGATCGTCTCAAGAGCCCCAAATCTCTCCCCACACCAGGCCTCAGCTGTAGGTAGGGCGGGAATGGAGTCACTGTCTGTCACCATAGCAGCAACATGTCAGTGCTGCCCACATGGTCCTACTAAGCTCTGATTAGTGGGCTTTGGCCAAGCACCTGACACAGACCAATCACAGTAGCTAGAGGAAGGGACTCACATGATTGGCTAGTTATAGGGGCTCACGGAAGTCCTTGAGTTGGTGGGTGAGGTTAGTGACATCCAGTCCAGAGTGAGAGTCAGAGAAGGCAGAGCCAATCAAGATGCTCTTAACAGAGGAGGTGGGAAAATGTCCCCTACACCATTTCCCTTTAGGAAAAGAAACAAGAACAACTTTCTGCCAATATTCATTTAATTTTCAGTGATTGAGAACCACTTTGTAAATGGAAATACCACTACTAACAATAGAATACTTCATTCCCAAAGACTATCAAAGTACTAGAATAATAAAAAAATAAAAATAAAAGTGCAATATTTTGTGGCAAATCATGGGGTAGGGTTGGGTCTGTAAGCCAAGCATTACCTTAGGGTAAATGTGACAGTGATAAGTGGCACCAGAGAATTTTCTCAGGCAAGATCCAGCATTTTATGTAAATTGACTCCTGAGCCTCTCTGACCTTCAGAGGCACAGAGAAGCCAAGAGACCTGCCCAAGTTCACCCAGCCTGTGTGGGTGTCTGAAGTCTACCAGCCTGGCTTCTGTGTCCCTGTGGAATCTCTGCTTCTCAGGGCACAGCTCCCAGCTGAACTCAGCAGACCCTGCTTGGGGGTGTAGAGGGACAGCAAGGAGAGAGGGGAGGGGGTAGCTGGGTCTGAACTGCACCCAGTACCAGGCCTGACGCATGATGCAGGTGACAGTGGCAGACAACAGACCTGGTTGCCACCTGTTGTCCCACCTTGGCTCTGTGGCCACAGTGGCAAAATCACTGTGGAGTCTGAAGACCTCACGGCTATGCTGGTTTCCATCCCAGCTGGCGCTTGTCAGTGCTGCTCAGGGACCCACTTAGGGGAGTGTCTGGGCAACTTCAAGTGGCCTCTTGAGGATGCTTCTTAGAGAAGGACCCAGGGTCAGTGGTGCAAACTTCTTAACAGGGACCAAGCGTGGGCTGGAGGGTGGGAGTGGCCTAGAACCCACTGATCTTCAGTCAGCATTCTTCTCAGCCCGTCTAAAAGGATTTTTCTTGCTGTAGTGTGTTTCATTGTCATGTTGCTTAAATATCCAGTACCATCTCCCCAAGTAGCACTCTGAAACCAGAAAGTACTTTCATGGCCTATAGATTCTGCAAATGAAGCCAGACCCAATTTTACTTTCTCTTTCCCTCCCTCCTTTCTTTTCTCTCTGCATCATGCTGCAGGAAGCCCTGGCTCAGACAATCTAGAGTGAACAAAAATGTATTGGGCAGAGAGTTCTGGGGCTGGGGAGGACCAAGGCTTCCAGCCTCTGGTGAGGGTCTTCTTGCTTTGCTGTGAACTGGTAGAAGGCTCATGGCCAGGAAGAGAGGGAGTATGTGGGGGAAGGAGATGAGAGGGAGGAAAGGAGAGAGAGGAGAGAGATGAATTCATCCTTTCCTCCTGGAACCCACCCCCTTGATCATGACCTCAAGCCATGACCCAATCACCTCTACAAGAAGCCACTTGCCAGCACAGCTGCATTAGCGACTGGATCTCAACACACAGACTTTGGGGGACACACTTAAGCCACAGCGCTCCCCTTGCATCTTTCTTGCCTTGCATAAAACTCTGTTATGCATTCACTGTTTCTCAGGCCTGGATTAGCACCCTGGGAAGCAAATGAACAGGGCTTGTCACTACCTTCAGGAAGCTGCTGGGCCTTTGGGGGGGCAGTTTGCTGTTGTCATGAACCTGAGGGTTAGGAGAAGCAGCTTTGTAGACCCCTATGGGCAGGTGGAATAGCTGAGGAGAGTTTCCTAGATGGGGTCACAGCACAGCTCAAGGCTGAGGCCCTGAGTAGTTTTGGTCATACGTGGGGGTGAGCTGGGAGACATAGCCACAGTGCAGATGGACTGTGGGTTGATTTGTCATGATGGAGGAAGGCCCATGAGGAGTGGGCCAGGACCAGGAGAGCACTGGGAGAGGAGTCTGGAGACACCATCTAGGCTCTCTATGGTGCAGAAACTGACTCTATGACTCATGGGTCCTCTCTGACCCTCAGTCATCGCATCTGTAAAAGTGGAGTCTTATTCCGTTGGCCTTCCAGGTGCTTTCTGACTCAACATGTGAAGGATTTAAGGGCGTTTCTTACCTTGGCCTTTCTGGAATTGCTCTCTCGCTCTGTAGTCCTGCAGACACCACATGGCTCAGACATGCATTGATCTGCCCATTCTTGGAGGGCATATCCACCACAGCTTTGCAGGGGCCATGCCAGGACTGGCACTACATACCACCCAAATGATTTTGATTTTATTTTCTCAGCTGGGATGTAACTATGAAAGCCTACTGTAGTGATCAAAATATAATACCAAGTATTTCATAGACGCCTATAGTCTATTATTGATTCATTTGATATATTTAGATTATTTCACTCAATAATTAATGTGTAGGCAGGAACCTGGGGACCCTTGGGAACCACATGGCAGCCACAGGAAGCTAAAAGTTTTGGGATGCTGAGGTCACTAGAAGTGGGGAGAAGGGAACTGGAAATCCTCATGCTCAGGCAAGGTGATGACCAGATTCTTTGAGACATTTGTGAAATCAGTGCCCCAAAGACATACTGCCAGCCTATTCTGTGCCAGGAACTGTAATTTACCACCCAG
>PVKA01017347.1:32776-46048 GCA_004027165.1 Ctenomys sociabilis | reverse complement strand
TTTTTTTTTTTTTTGTCACACTGGCAAGATGTTCTGCTCCTGAATCAGCTGGGTGGTAGTCACTTGTTCTTTTAAAATATACTATGATTAATATTTTTAGTTACTAAACGTTTTCAAATTATTTAATATGTAAATATTTTTACTACAAATGTAATCTAGTTTTTAAAGACTGTTACTTTTGTATTATGGCATGTAGTTGGCTTTGAAATTTAGGCATTTTTATCTTCACTTATTTTTCATCAATTAGCTTCAAGTTTTTGATTTGTGGCTGATGTAAGCTTAGCATGTAGATTCTTAGCTGCAAGTTGTTGTGTTACAGATTGTTTGGGCAGTTACTTGAATGATGTGAACTCAGAGAATGGTTACTTCTGTATACACAAGGTAACCACACCTTTAGTTAGACTAGGCAGGCTAGATTTTAAAATCATTAGGTAGCTTAAGAGATACACTATTATTTTGAAAGTGCATGGTAACTTTCTGTACCTAGGGTTATAGTATTCCTTATGTTGAATTTGAGAGTTTCATTAGGAAAGTTTTCTTCCTGAACTTTATGGCTCCAAACACAGCTTTCATTAGCTGTGACCACATTTTAGGGTCTGTTTTAAAAAAAATTTGAAGAAAAAAGCTCCTAATTATCATTGTTAGTGAATTATGCAGCAGAAAACTTCTGTATAACTTTTTTTATACAGAATAAATATAACTTTCTTCATCAGATTTGTTGGATTTCAGGGAGGTAATTGTTGACCATTGGATGTAGTATTGCTATAAATTTTATTGGTGCTACAAGTAAAAAATTAGGTCAGAGTAGTAAACTTATAAGTTTTACCTAACTAAATGTGTAAATTTATTCCTTTAAGAATGAATAGATATTTGTATGAATAAATAGTACTGTTTTAGACACAGTGAAATTTTACATTTAAATATGTGTACCATAAATAGGCTTCTTTTTGTGTGAATCACTGCCTCTACGTTTTTATCTGCTGTACTATTTAAAGCATTCTTTCCTCAAGCCTTCTTTTTCCTAAGCTCCTCTTTTTTTTCTCACTGCTTTCATTGTTCCCGTTCCCTTTTTACTGTGCTTATTCTGTTACCTCTTTTATCAATTATTCATGTATCCTTGCATAAACATTTTCATTGCAACACCCTATAATAATGTAAATAAATTACAATTTTACATTTAAAATGTGTGCAGGAATAAGGTTGTAATCCAGAATTTTTTACAATATGGTGATAATTTGACTTTTGTCTTAGTCCATTTAAACTGCTGTAAGAGTAAAAATACCATAACTGAGTGATTTATAAGCTTCAGAGTATTATTTCTTGAATTTCTGAAGCCTGGGAAGTCCTAAGATCAATGTGCCAGCAGGTCACTCATGAGGGCTTGCTGTTTGGTTTATAGACTGTACCTACTAGCTGTACCCTCACTTAGTGGAAAGGGTGAGTGGCTCAGAGGCCCCACTTTCTAGTGCCATTATCTTGGAGTAAGAATTTCAAGTTACAAATTTTGGGAGATAAGCAAACATTCAGATCACAAAACTTCCCCTTTTTTTAAAGTATATTAGAATCCAGACTATATAAAGAAGTAAAAATCCTTAGACCTTGCAAAATTTAGAGAACCAATTAAAAAAGGCATTTGAAATCAACAGACATTTCTCAGATGAAGTACAGATGGCCAGAAATACATGAAAAATATTCAACATTGCTGCCTATTTGAGAAATGCAAGTAAAGCAAAGCTGAGATTTCATCTCATTCTAGAAAAAAAGACCATGTACAAGACGGCAAATGAAAACAAATGAATACTGTTGTTTTTGTGCCTGTACAAAAACAACAGTATTCATTGCCGGTAGAAGCATACACTGGTACAACTGCTATGTAAATCAGTATAAAGATTCTTCAGAAAACTAAAAGTAAATTCCATTTGACCCAGTTATTATGCTACCTGAAAGAGTTATAAACATCATATGAATATGCATACCAGGTTTGCAGCATTACAATTTGTAATAGCTAAATACTGTAAACAACCTTAATGTCTACCAATAGATAAATGGATAAAGAAAATGTGGTATTTATACACAGTGACGTACTATTCTGTCATAAAGAAAGATAAACTTGTGAAATTTGTAAGAAAATGGGTGCAGCTTGAGACGATAACGTTAAATGAAGTAAAACACAAATATCTCATGGTTTATCATAAGAACCTTGATATATAAAGTATAAAATAAAGAATAGTAAGGATGAGAGAGGTGTGTTTGCAGTATACTTGAAGGGAACCAAAGATGGGAGATAGAAAACATGCTCAATAGAGAGGCAGGCGTGGTTATACATACCTATGATTCCATCATATAGGAGGCTGAGGCAGGAGGATTGTTGTGAATTTGAGACCACCCTGGGCTACATATTAAGTTCAGTCTGAACCACATAGTTCTATCTCAAAAACAAAACTCTATCTCAAAACAAAACAATAAAAGCTAAGCAAGATTGTGACGTGCTGGGTACATGTACCAAGTTCCTATGAGATGCGTGATCATCAGGCACCACAAACACATACTGAAAAATACACATGTCCAAGAGATGCAGGGAGGAGGGGAGGAAATTAAAGAATTGAGAAATGTCATGTACTTGTACCTGTTCTCCATGATAAATGTAATCATAATGTACTACAACATGTACCAATAAAAAATATGTTTATTAGTCTCGGTTTTTAAGATTTTCACTCAAATCGACACTGAATTATTTTGAACTTGATTTTACAAAGTTGAAGTAAATATACTTAAAAAAATTACACTTTATGAATATTGTTATTTAAAAGTGCATTAAGTATTTTAAACATTTAGGGAACAGCTATGTTGATATTATTTTAATCACATATTTCTTATTGTCTTTTCATGCTAATAGCATTTATGCATTTCTGCCTCCAGTGTTATTTAAGAGTAGGAAATCCTTTACATTTTTTGTGTGTAAATGTAATCTTATGAAAAACATAAGTGACATGAAAAATGACAATGATTTACAATATGCTTATCAGATTTTATAAAACTATCTCCAATTATGGTTTCATTAAAATTTTATAAAGCTTTTTTATAAAATTAATAAAAAAAAAAAAACCCAGATGTCCATCAACTGAGGAATGGATAAAGATGATGTGGGGTTTTAATACAATGGAGTACTACTCAGTCATAAAGAAGGATAAAAGGAAGTTTTTTTATAAGCAAATGGATATCACTCAAGATAATACTTGTAAGTAAAATAAATCAGACTCATATGTGTAAACATAAAAAAAAATAGCAGAGCAATACTGTCAAAATACAGATAGTAAACATAGAATGACCATATTATTAAAATAGCAAACACTGAACAGAGCAAAGTGTACTAACTACTGGAGAGTGTTCAGAGGCAGTCCCACAACTGGCCCTACCACTCAGTGGAAAGGAAGAGCATGAACTCTGCTTCTTCCTAACACACAGTTATTTCTTCCTTGAAATTCTCCATGTGAGAAACACTGTCACGTATTTTAGAAAACAGGAATTCTAGTCTATAGTAAGTAGCTATAAATGTTTTGAGGTAAAAAGATTTATCCAAAAACAGAGACAGAATACAGTAAACTGAAATATGATTGAAACCAAGTAGTTGCCGCTTGTACAAATGGATGTCTGTCACATCTCTTGTCCCTTCCACCATCCTTGCACAGACTGACACACTGTCACCCCTAACTTACATCAAGTCCCATAAGGCAGCTGCAAAGGTTACTCACCCTGTCATGAAGGAAGACCAGAGCCAGCAGTATGTCATAAATGCCAGCACAGACCTCTGCCGCAGACAATGTTTCTAAGGCCACTTCAAGAGGCTGTACTCGCTCTGTGACAAGGTGAATGCCATCTGGTTCCACAGTACAAGATAAAAATCTCAGCAAGCAAGGGTGACGAAGGGTCTTCAAGTGCTGTAAATATGAACAGAAGAGCTGATGAATTATCATTTCACATATATTGCAGTTAGTCACAGACTGAATACTTGCATTCTAATTGCTTTTAAGCTTCTTGCCCTCTCTTAAATTTCCAAAACAGGAATGGAAGTTCTATAGGTTGTTCAGACTTTGCACCACTTACCAGTATCTAAATGACTACAAAGACTTCTGTTCCCCCATGGTAATTCAGTCCCCAGGGAGCCCAGATAACCCAGTCATGGGTGCTATGAATCCTGAACAAAGTGATGGAAACATTCTAGAGCACTCTGAAAAGTAAACTGTTAAGCACGAAGATTATGAAGAGGAGTCGAAATTTAAATAAGCGGCAAGCATAGGGATGTTTCCTGCTCTAGGGAATGAATTTTTCTCTTTCTTACAACTCTGCACTGAGGGGCTGGGGAGACAGCTCAGTAGAATAAGTGCTTCCCTGGCAAGTGCAAGGGCCTGAGTTCAATCCCTGGTTCCGCAAAAAAAAAAAAACAACTCTGCACTGAATGCAGACATCAGCTGAGGAAAAGGGTAACATGCACGCAGTCGTAGAAAAGGGGAGAAGGAATCAAGAACCATGTGGAAATATTGCTAGATTCAAACTCCTGCTGCTTCAGAGAACAGGGGGAGCAACAAGATGCACTTGGTAAGGGCAATTAACCCAGAATAAGTTCTCAATGAACATCAGATGAACAAATAAATGACTTGTGTTCTGGTAAGCTCAAGCATAAAGTATGTGTCCAAAAGTTACTGAATTACTGCTGTACCCTAACTGCTGGTCTCTGCGATAGAATTTTGAGTAAGGACTTTTACTAATAAATATGGCTCAGTGTGCCCAGGGGCGGGGCCAGCAGGGCATGTGGTGCTTGGGATCACACCCTGGTCCCTGCACTTGCCTAAGAAGACAAGAGTCTGCTGAGCTACTACCTTCCTGGCCTTTAGTAGCTATACTTTTTAACCAGAATAAATTACAAGAAAATGGACTCTAGTGTAGCTCAGTGGTAGAACGTCTGCAAGGAATGCACAAGGCTGGTTCAATCCCCAGTACTATAAATAAGAGCAAATGTGTTGTGGGAACAGTGTTACAAGGCTTTTTCCTTACAAACTATCTTATAACTTAATTTCATGATTCATCAGAGGTACAAAGTCAAATAATTAACTTGAGTGACCAACAAAATGTCCAAATGACACCACTAATAAGTGAAATATAAATTTCCATACAGATTGAATATTTAAAAGGGACTCATGGTAATACAGATAATTCTAACCAAATAAAGAGCTATCACATTTAATATGAAAATGTCCCTGCCCTACTCAACACTGAAGAATTAATAAATAAAAGTCTGTTTTCCTCGCTAGAAATTTTCTGAAGATGATCTGAATTGCTGACTTAATGAATTATACTCCACAGGTGACTCGTGAGTTTTCTTTTGTGTGGTGCTCTTGAAAAATAGACCCTTGCACACAGGGGCAAGTGCCCTACACTGAGCTATGCCCCCAACCCCTAGAACCACTTTTTCTACTGAGGCTGGGTTCACATGACAGTGCCAGACAATCAACTTATGGAATGGGATACTTAGACAGCAGCAACAGTGACCAGGTGTGAGCTGGCAGGACCTTTTTTCCCTAAGGGAAGACTACAGCCTCCAGAATTTAATGACTTAAGATTTCTCATCAGTAATCATAACTTAGGTCCAATATTCTTTCAGGGACATCCACTCCAATACAGTAGTTCAAAATCTTTTCTGGGGCATCACGACAACCCAAAAAAAAAAAAAAAAAGATAAAGTTCCTAAAATATTTTATTTCTAGGCCCTCCATTAACACATTAATATGTCAACACAGCACTTTTCATTAGATTAATTTGTTCTCTTACATTAACCATGTAAAAAAATCACCTCCTATATTTTCACTAAAAAAATGAACTATGGACTGGGGAAAATAGCTTGGCAGTATAAGTGCCTGCCTGGCAAGTGCAAAGACCTGGGTTCAGTCCCAGGTACCACATGCCAAGCTGGCCCTGGAACCCCAGGAGTGCTGAGCTGGCCACCGAAACCAGGCACGGTAGTGCACATATGTAGTCCCAGCACTGGGGAGCCTGACACAGGAGGATCACTATGAGTCTGTGCTACATAGTGAGACCCTGTATCAAATAAATAAATGATTTTTTTTTTAAAAAAATGAACTGGTCTGGGGAGATAGTTCAGTAGAATAAGTGTTTGCCTGGCAAGTGTAAGAGCCTAAGTTCAATCCCTGGTTCCGCAAAAAAATAAATAAATAAATAAAATTAAAAAATGAACTATGAGGATGAAAACCACTGCAATAAATTTCATGAAGCTTTGAGGTATCTCTTTGGTAACTGCTGAAGACACAGTAGACTTACAAAGTAAAGACAAGTAAGCTGTTATAAGACACAAGTGATAAAATACTATTTACTCCTTATGGTCTCATGTCCTTTGATTTTTATTACTTTTCTTCTTAAAATATGAAACAAGATAATAGAAAGTATTACTAAGTCGTCACCTAGTATGGTACCTTGGCAGCTTTATTAACCTTGTCTTCATTTTCTCTCTTATACACAAAAACTGAAGCAAATTTGCCATCTTGCAGCACAGCAGGATAAACAGCAAGTCCGGCAGGTAAAGTAAATGGTGGTTCTTTCAGGGTATAGCTCTTTAAAGCACTGTTCTCTGAGCCCATCCCTTATGCTGTGGGGCAGTCTGCAGCTCCTCCACAAAGCAACAGACCTAAAAGAAAGCAGAAAACAATCTCAAACATTAACTATAAGCAAGAGAGGTCCATGGCACCCACAAACAGCCACTCAAATCTATCCTTTCCACCCCCCTTATAACTAGGGCTAGTCAGTGAAAACAGTAAATGCTCAGCAAGTCATGGACAATGCTGATTAACTCACAGGTGGCAACTCCAGAGAAAATGCATGTTAAAATCACATAATCACATGTAATTACTGTTCTTCTCCCAAACTCCCCCCATCACACATAAATTTTTAGTTATTAGAAAAGTCAATCAAAAAACAGAACACTGTTCATATTTCCTAATTTATTTATATATTCACACCCAGAAAGAAAAATGCTACAAAATTTGGTTATTCAAAAACAGTAACTAGGTATCATGCCAAATGCCTACAATTCTTACACTTTGGGAGGCTGAGGCAGGAAGATCACAAATTCAAGTCTAGTCTTACCAATTCAGAAACTTAGCAATAACCTGTTTCAAAAATTAAAAAAGGATATGGGTGTAGTTCAGGACAAACAACAAAGGTAAAATTCCCAACACTATAAAAAATAAACAGGGGGCGGACTAAAATAAATAAATAAATAAATAAATAAATAAATAAATTAAATAAACAAATACCCAGGAGTGGTGGTACCTGCCTGGGAGACTGAGGCAGGTGGACTGCCACAAGTTCAAGGCCAGCCCGGACTACACAAGGAGACCTGTCTTAAAAAACCAAATAAATAATAAGACTTCTGTATGTATAAAATTAAATCATAAAGGAGAATCACACAAATGGAAAACATATTGATGAAAGACATATTAACAAATAGAAAGCTCATATAAGTCAACTAAAAGTCTAAAACACCTGTAGAATCATGAGACAAACTGGAGACATGCACATGATAAGAAACTTAGGAGAAAAATGCCCCCTCTCTATTTTTAAAACTTATACTAAGTAAAAAAAAAAAAAAGTAGAAATTACAAAACTATATAATCACAAAATCTAAAACACACACCAACAAAATTCTAGACAATGCCAACTAGTAACAGAAAACAGATCAGTGTTTGCCTAGAGGGGACAGTGAGAAGGAAAAGATTACAAATGAGCATGAGGAAACTTGGAGGGGTGGGTTATGTTAATGAGGATAAGGGTGATGAATAATTAGAAATATCAAAAGTTATACAATTGTGTACTGCATGTACAGTTTCTTTATCAATTATTCTTTAATAAAGTTACTTTAAAAAGAGACATGTAAGGTTAAGCATGAGGCACATGCCTGTAAGGTTAAGCATGATGCACATGCATTCATGGGGCTGAGGAAACAGCATGGGCAAATTTCAGTGCAGCCCAGGCAACTCAGCAAGACTTCTTTTTCTTTCTTTTGTCTTTTTGAGACAGGTTCTCACTATGCAGTTCAGGCTGGCCTTAAGCTCACTTTGTAGCTCAGGCTGGTCTCGAACTCACAACAATCCTCCTGCCTCAGCCTCCCAAGTGCTGGGATTACAGGCATGTGCCACCATGCCCAGCTTCAGCAAGACTTCTTAAAAACCAGAGTGGGGAAAAAAGAAAGAGCAGGAGTGCAAGAACAATACATGCATACCTAGGTACACAAGAGACTTGGACTAAATATAAGCTAAAGTATTAATGAAGGTTTGCTGCAGGAGGGGTCAGACTGTATGTATAGTAATTTCATAAATATACCTATATGTGCCCACCCCCCAAATCTTGTATGACGTGAACATATCAGGCTTTACAACAGGCAGTGTACAGTGGAGCGTGTAGACAGTGAAAGACAAGGGCACTTGCCATGAGGGGAACTTCCTCTGAAGACACCTGAGCACAAAGCTTTATCACTGTTCATGAGAAATTAAGAGCCTAGATACCTATGTGCAAGTTTCTCTATAATTCAGTGTTGGCACGGATTTGTTTTAAACCCATGTTAGCCAGACAGATTACGTCTGGAAAATCTGTAACAACCAGTTTTCAATTTGGGCCTTACATAATATATTAAATTGTTATTAACTCTGGAAATGTGGCAAGCAAATCACTAGTTCTAAATAATACAGGCAAAAGTCTATGTAGACCTGTACAAATTTTCTGTTAAGAATCCAATTTGTCCAATAGTCTTTCTACATAAATCCTCCACTTGGATTTTACCCTCCTTGGGTAAAGTTCCATATAAAACTTTCTATTTTGTCTATGCAGTGCAGCTCAAACATACCTAATACACAAAGTACAGTATGCACAGACCCCTGTACACACAAGGGCTGAAGCTATTTAGCATGAAAGCTCTGCAGCCTAAGAATGTTCTACTTTGTAAGAAAGCCAGTGAGTTTTTTCCCTGCTCAGTTCTTAAGGCTGACACAGGCCAGGCTCCCTGGCTCATTCCTCTAATCCCAGGACTCTGGAAAACGTAAGTAGGAGGCTGCCAAGCTCAGGCCTAGACTGGATTACAAGGTGAGACTAATCTCAAACAAAACAAAACCACACAACACAGCAAAACAAAACAAAACACAAACAAAGTTCATAGAGAAAAAAACAGTACTACAAACAGTCTACTACTTCAACTATAGGATAAATTTCTATTGGAATGACAAAGTTTATGAAACCCAATGGAGAAAAAGTATCTGCTATCTACTGTGCAGAGGCAATGGCTGCTCTCAGCCTGAGGCCAGCTCTATTGCGAAGGAAAAGTCACTCATAGAACCTGGGCCTCACTCCCACAGATTCTTGGGCATAGTCCAGGAATCATGCTTATGACTTTGGCCTCAATGAAGAAACTGGCCACACATCACTGTCTCACAGGAATATGAACCAGAATTTTTCTGTTGGTGCCACACTTGAAGGTCAGATGCCAGGGACCTGGGACTACTGCAGACAAAGCATTGAAAGCACAAACTTGCAGGCACAGAAGAAGTCAGCTGGTAATAAGATAAGAAGCAAATGCTGGAGGAACACTTAGGCTGATTTATATGGCAAATTACTACCCCTCCACCTTGAGGTGCAGGAAGCCAGAAAGAAAGCCACTTTGAAACCATTTCCTGTTTGCCTCAGGGACACCGTACTACCAGCTCTTTTCCCTGAGGTAGCTTCAGGGTCCATGCTCTTTGCCACCAACTGCCACTTCAGAAGCAGAAAAAAATTCTATTTCTCTTTTAACTTTTTCCTGAAAAACCAGTAAGACTAGAGGAATGAGTTAAGTGTTTCTCTGAAGGTAGCATAGCAGCTTTCTTAGTCACTAAATACAGCCTCTCAAAATCAACACATCATAAGGGAAAAACTGAGAATAAGGAACTGCAAGTAAATGGACATCATCTTAGCATGGAGCTACATGTTTGCTTGTTTCAAGTGTCAGTTCTTCAAAGGGAGACACCATCACTGGGACTCAGGCAAAGGGTTCTGGCCAGGTAAATGACAGTTCATAGCAGTAACACACATTTGATTAGCTTATTTCTAAACTGCAAAATATTCCTTGTGTGAATACTAAGCCTTACAATATCTACCAACCCATGATTCAAAATTATGAATACCACTGCATAAAGATTAACTATTAATTTGCATTAGGAAGAAGTTAAAACTGGTAAAACTTAGTTAATTCATTTTAAGTCTAAGAGAGTAAGAAATATCACGTAAAATGTTAAAAAGGGATGACTTTTTGAGAGAACTCAAAGGATGCCTCTCTATATCCTGAAAGCACTGACGCAAGTCTGATATGACCAGAATTTATTTTCTTTGCTCTATAATCAAATGTTAGGTTTGGGGTCTCTGTCTTGAATCTTTTCCATGGTCTCCTGGGCACATGTTACACATCTATAAACCCAGAATTTGGGAAACTGAAGCAGGAGGATAGCTGGGAGTTTTAAGCCAGCCTGGGCTACATAAGTGAGTTGAAGCCCTCCTGAACTTTGTGGCTTTATCTCAAAAATCCAAAATAAATCATTGATCTCTCTCCCTCCCTTTTCATTTCAAGCAGAACTGGCCATCGTAGAAAGAGAAAGCCATGGGCTAGATCCATGGGAAACTAAGAAACCTGTGTTCTTGGAGGACCTAGTTCTAAGCAAGTTGTGAGCCTGCTGTAGCTGAGAAGTTCCAATAGCAAAGGCACTATTGTTCCCTTTAGTGTCTACGGATTACATCATCCCTCACCTTTGCTTTGATCTGGTTCAGGCACTGGTAGGGCCGAAGAAATAAGCATAGATAAAACGAAGGCAAGGAAAATTAAATAAAAAAAAATTTTTTTTTTCGGTACCGGGGATTGAACTCATGACCTTGTACTTGCCAGACAAAGCCCTTATTCTTCTGAGCTATCTCTCCAGCCCCTGAAAATCAAAGTTTTAAAACTGTATTTTTAAGGACTACAGCTGCAGGACGAATGTCCTGTTTAAATTTTTACCCGACGCGATAAGGCTGGGCAACTCCCTTTACCCCGCAAATGAGCCTTTTCACTTGTGAATAAACCACCTCTTTCCACCTGTAAATTGTGCTTCCTCTCGCAGACCTCCACCCTCAAGGGAGCAGTAGTTCTCATGGACAGCGGTTCTCAATGTTAAACACATGTAAGTAATTTGCGTTCTGCGCTGCCCCCCCAGACGGCGAGTGGACAGACAGGAGGTATACGCATCTTCAATTGCCCATCTTGACGACATCACCCAGCTATCGATCCTAGGGGCCTCATTTCTCTAGGGCATACTCCACTCTCCAGTGAACGGTTTAAGTTTCTCTCCAGAAACCCTCCCCATGCCTCTTATTGACTAGTCCTGAAAACCAGTCTCTTCTTCCGCGATGGAAGTCAGGGAGCCTGTAACTTCATTCTCTAGTACAGCAGGTGTGGGTCCCAGCTCCACTTTGTAGGGTGGTCAGGGTCTCCAACTCAGGGACCCTTGTGCGTGTCCGTCCGTGTGATGCTTCCTGAAGAATCTTGAGGGCCACAGGAACCGAGCGTGACTTCAACGGTGACAGCATCCCCCAAACTCGGCAAACCTCAGTGCGAGGTCTCCTCTTCATCCTAAATGTAAACGTCACCCGCGGAGCGCAGCCCCTGGGCCTCAGGCCGACGAAGGCCTGCCTGCCTCGGACACCGGCGCTGTGCGGGCCTCTGGCCCTGCCCGTCCCCATCAGGTTACCTGCGGGCAGCAGGGTGGTCAGCACGTCTCCTGGGCTCGCCCCCTTCGCCTCCCCTGAGCCTGGGGCCACAACTACAACCTACCCTGGCCGGGCCGCTGGGACTCCGCGGAGACGGCCCGGAAATGGAGGGAACGCCCGCCGTCGCCCCGTTGACGCCATCACGGAAGCGAGAGGAGTCGGAACCGGGATCGAGTACGCGCCATGTTAACTGTGGGCATCCATGGTGAACCTGCGTTTTACTCACGGCTCCTTTTAGCTTCGCGGACCTGCAGTGACCTCGTACTAAGCCTTGATAGTAAATCTACAAATCTGACTTTTGCCAAATTTTTAATCGCGCATTCAATTCACTTCCGCCCAAAGCCAAAATGTCAGCCGGTAGCCTCAAACAATCGCTACAGTAAAGAGGAGGAGCGGAAGAAACGGAGGACGGCGATTGGCGAGAACTCCGAGAGTGTCGACCCACATACCACACCCTCATTGGCTGCTTGATGTGAGTCCCTAGTGTGTGTAGCCAGTGCGGCAGCTGTCTGAGACCTGGTTTCTCAAGTGGAGCCCTTCGAAGAAAAGGCTCAGATTCAGGGAAAAGTGAAACTGGCTTTCTTGGATGTAACTGTCTGGCCTTAGTGGTGCACAGCTGTAATTTCAGCAGCTACTTGGAGTCAGAACAAGGACGATCACTAATTCGAATCCAGTTTTTAAGTTTATCTCCAAATCAAAAGAAGGTTTAAGTGGTGAGGCGTTTGCTAGCATGCGTGAGGCCAGCCGGAGGAAAAAGAAAAAAAGAGAAAACCTGATCGTAGGCGCACCTACAATTCCAGCACTCTGGAAATTGAGGCAGGAGGATCACAAATTCAAGTCCAGCCCAGGAAATTCAGTGAGATCTTGTCTCAAAATATAATAGAAATTTAAAAGGGGGGGGGGCACACTGAGGTTGTAGTTTAGTACTAAGACCCTGAGTATAGTGTAGACACACACACACACACACACACGCACGCACGCACGCACCCTTGCAACGGACAAGCTAATAATATTTTCCTTACTGTCATCCTCAAGATCTGAAGTCATTGTCATCACTGCAACCTAATGTTTCTGGGGCATCCAGATTAACAGTGGAATCTAAATTATTTGCTCATGTACAACTTGTAAATCCTTTCTAGCCCATAATAGCCGAAAAAATTGAAGATGGATAAAAACCACAATTTCTTCAACTTAAAACAGTACACATCAAAACTTGGCATTTATTCAAAAATGTCCTAAACATGCTGGGGATCTATCTCAGTGACATGAGTGCCTACCTGGCAAGCACAAAGTCCTGAATTCTATCTGTGGTACAAAAAAAAAAAAAAAAAAAAAAAAAAAAAAAAAAAAAAAAAAAAAAAAAAAAAAAAAAAAAAAAAAAAAAAAAAAAAAAAAAAAAAAAAAAAAAAAAAAAAAAAAAAAAAAAAAAAAAAAAAAAAA
>PVKA01017347.1:0-32676 GCA_004027165.1 Ctenomys sociabilis | reverse complement strand
TCAGAATTCTCTAGCTCAAGGCTGTCCTGTAGGATCAAAATTCATACTACAAATATAATATTGTTTCTTGGAGCCTCTCTAACAACAGTGAAAAGAATGTAGTTAATTATCATATATTTAAGTCCAAAAGATTTCTAATGAAACAAATTTAATATAAGTAAATTCAATATATCCGCATTTTAACTTTCTTTTTTTTTTCCAAGACAGGGTCTCCTGTGCAGTTCAGGCTGGTCTTGAACTCATAGTGATCCTCCTGCCTCAGCCTCCCAAGTGCTGGAATGACAGGTGTGTACTACCGCTCCCAGCATGAGATTTTTGTTCATAGGTTTTTGGTACTGTCTTCAAATTTGATTATTTTTATTTTTGCAATTAGAACTAACTGTATTTCAATGTTTCTTGATACATGTGACTGCAGGCTGTTGCATAGAAGAATACAGATGTAAGCAGATTGGCTATGGTAATGCACTAGAAGTTGGAGAAATTAAAGTATGCTTCTGGCTTCTTGTACATTGGGGTCAGCATCTACATCTGACAACCAGAAATTCTCTGTATACAAGGAAAACCCAGGACCACGAGAGGTGATATCTCAAGGCCACCCTTTAAGACTGAAGGCTTTAAGGAGAGTCACCTAGAGAGAAAACATTCTCTCAGGTTTTCACAGAGAGCAAATTGGTCAAACAAAGGTCGTGACTCATCCACATGGCTGACACTGAAAAAAGATCAACAAGATTCTGTACATGGTTTCAGGGTAAATCCTAGGGGGATTTGACTGACCTTGTTAGATACAAAAGTTACATTTATGGTTATACAGGTCTTGGTTTAACTTGATCTTAACCATCCAGCAGAAAAGTATAAACACTAGGTATAAAAAGAAAAGCAATATTATTATGCTGAGATGTAAAAGGCTCCAGTCAACAACAACTTCTTCTTTTTCTTCTTCCTCCTCTTCCTCCTCCTCCTCCCCCTCCTGCTCATTCTCTTCCTCCTCCTCCTCCTGTTCTTCCCCCTCCTGCTCCTCCTCCTCCTCCTTCTTCTTCCTCTTCTTTTTGTATTTTAGGAAGCGTCTACAATGTGTTCAGGGCCTGACTACTAGTAATCCACGTGTTTACAGCTTCCCAAGAGCTGGGATTACAGGTGCACGTCACCACACCCAGTCTCAATTGCTGTCTCAGCCGCCCCTGGGGCGGGCTGGCATGGCAGGCCTGGGGTTCAAACCCCCAGCTCCTATGCCTGCTTGCAGACGCTTTAATCCACTAACTTATTTGGCCAGCCCAAGTCAACAACTTCTGACATTGCCAGTCCTATGGATAACCCACTACTATTATGGACTATTGGACTATATTGGGTTAATTTGCTGAATTCAAGCACATACAATACTTGAATGGTAATGGAACACCCATCTCTGAAAAAACTAAACAAAAAAGGGGACTATAAATGAAAGACCATTTTGTAATGAAAAAAAATTGTATATACAAAATAGGGTAGATATACAGCTATTTTCTCTTAATTCTGTGAGAAGAAAGATTTATACTAGTAGTGTTTAGACAAGATATAACGTCTACATCTTGTACTCTAGAAAACTACTAAGATAATATGCACTGTATTAATTATTGTAATTGTTCTATTACCCTGTTTTGAAACTGTGTCATTGCTATTTTTCATTAAAAATTAATTTTTTAAAAAAAGTAAATAGGAAAAAATTAAAGCTGAAGGCTCAAGCTTGGGCTTTTAAGTCTGGTTATTCAAGAGTGGAAAGCACTCTCTGATATTGTTCAGCCAATTCACCAATCTTGAATTCTTTGGCATCTATCTCCTCCTATCCTCTTTCACTCCAGTCCACTCACACTGTTCCCTTGTGCCCCTTCAAAATGCCAGGTGAAGGCTCCACCTTAGGACCTCAGCTTGTTATTTTCCTTTGTCCTAACATGTCCCTGCCTGCCACCTGACATTCTAACCCTTGGCCCCATCGTTGGACTTACTGCTAGTTTACCTGGGCGCACCCTGCCTTGCAGGGCTGTGCCCCAAGTAATTATCTGGATACTTAGGAAAATTTTCTGTTTTTAAATTTAAGGTTCTAGTAATTAAGAATTACACAGAAGTGTGATTACACTAATAGGTTTTTGTTTTTTTTAAGAGAGAACAATTGAAAGCGAATGAGATGTCAAAAACTTAGCAAACAGGAACTGGGCAATGAAATTTATCTAGGAGCTACATTCGCCAGAGCTTTTTGGCTCCCTAGTGATAAAGATGCAGTATTGCCTCTTTGACTTACCCAAACTTTGTTGTGGTTTGGGATACTTTTATTGCTACCTAAAGTGTCTAGACTGATAAAGAATAAATTGTATTTATATCCATTCAATATTACTCAGCTACAAAAAGGAATAAGGCTTTAATACATGCTACAACAAGAAATATTATTACATTATTCTAAATGAAAAATAAGTATGCTAAATAAAAAGAAAATCCAGACACTGTATGATTTTGTTTACGTGAAATGTCCAGGATAGATAAATCCACAAAGAAACAGGCTAAGGGGAAGGGGATTCTTTTTAAAAGAAGCAATGAAAGTATTTTGTCTGCAGTTGCCTTTTTTTGGTCTTTTATTGATTTTACTGTATATTTTTGAATGAATTGCTTTTTAGGGGTGGTTAAATTTTGTTTTTGGTGCTGAGGACTGAACCCATGGTTTCCAGCTTGCTAGCCAAGCATTCTACTGCTGAGCCAAATTCCCAGATCCTTTACTTTATTTATTTATTTGTTTGTTTATATTTTTGTGAAGGGTCTACAGGGTGTTCAGGGTTTCATTATAGATTGGACTGTTTACAGCCTCCTAAGAGCTGAGATTATAGGCCCATGCCACCACGCCCAGCCTCAATTGCCCTCTCAGTGCACCCTTGGGGCTGGGGGAGGACTTGTACTGCAGGCCCCTGTGCGCGCTTGCAAGCACTTTAATCCACTGACCACTTGCCAGCCCTCAAAAAAGTATTCTGGAATTGCATGAGATGTTATTGAAACATACAGTGAATGTTTATACTACAAATATTACAGGAAAAGACACTTTGTTATTAATCCCCTTCAAAATACTTCCTGTCATTGAAATCCTTCCTGTTTTCTAAAGTCATTCTGGAAGTTCTCTTTCATGAAGGTCTTCAGTTGCAGTGTCAGGGCTGCAGAAGTATTTACCTTTCATGGACATTTTGACTGTGGAAAGAGCTAGAAGTTGCTGTTGCCAGACCCAGTGAATGAGGTGGATGATGGCACGCTGTAAAGTTTTTATGAGCCTGTTTTCGGTTGGATGGCAGATGCCAACAACGTTCACTCCATGTTTTAGTAGGCCTCAAAGACACAAAAGGGAACTTTCAGAACTGCTTCAGAAAATGGCAAGAAAGATGGGAAAAGTGTGTTTGACTCAAAGGGGATTATTTATATTTACCTATTTATTTTTATTTCTAATGTCTTATTCGCTTTAATGAGAAAAAAGATAAAATAGCAATGAAACAGTTTCAAAACAGGTTAATAGGACAGTTACAATAATTAGCACGTTGCATTTTGTTTTCTTCATAGTAGTTATTCAGAGACAAAATGCAGATATGATATCTTTTCTAAACAATATTAGTACAAAGCTTTCTTCTCTTTAAAGAGAAAGTACCTGTATATATATACTATCTCGTGTGTGTGTGTACATATATTTTTTTCCACAACTTTATTTATATCCCCCCTTCTTTTTGTTTTGTCAGAGATGGGTGTTCCCTTGCTGTTAGAGAAGCTGTATGTGGAGAAATCTTTAAAGGACTTGATGCCAGTCCAAAGATTGTAGATGCTTGAATTCAGCAAAATAACCCAATACAATCCAATAGTCCATAATAGTAGTGTGTTATCAGCACAACTAGTAATTGTCTTAAGTTGTTGACTTGAGCCTCTTACAGCTCAGCATGTTAATATAGCATCTTAGTTACTTTTTACTCATTGCTGGGACAAATACCCAACACCCAAAATGAAGGAAGGAATGGTTTATTTAGCTCACAGTCACTGGAGGCTTCAGTCCATATTCTGCTGGCTCCAAGGCAAATGACAGCAGTTCATGGCAGCAGAAAACAATGAAGAGCAGAGGAAGAGCAGCAGCTGCAGGGTCCATCAAGCCTATTTCTTCTATGATGACTAAGAAGACCAGCGCTCCACTGCAAAGATCGGCGCTCCTCCGAACTGGCGCACCTGTGAAGATTGGCGCTCCTCCAAGCTTCTCTGAAGACTGGGACTTCTCCACCGAAGCAGGGCAGGGTGGAAGGAAGCCTTCCTTAACTCCTTTATACAGTCTCCTTGTGCTAAGTCACTCTCAGGGCAGAACCAATTGTGCCCCATGGTGGGACCCCCACCAGGTGGAACTGCATCCCATCAAATTGACACAATGTATCAACTACACATAGCTTTATTTTCTTATGCCTCCTTGTTATACTTTTCTGCTGGATGGTTAAGACAAAGTTAAAGCAAGACCTATATAACTAAAAAATGTAACTTTTGTATCCGATAAGGTCAGTCAAATCCCCTGAGGATTTACCCTGGAATCATGTATAACATCAAGGGGGAGTATTTTGAGGGGAGTTGATAATGATGGATCTCATCCTGTAATACATTTTTATAATGTGTTTTATGTATTTGGTACAGTTCTTAATACACAGGCTGGATTCCCAGTGATCTTCCTGTTTTCAGCCTTCTCAGAGCTTGGATTACAGTCATGTGCCACCATACCCAGTCTCTGTGGCCAGTATAACATGCCAGGGGTAGGGGCAGTGTGGCATGTGTGCAAGTGTCGAACCATGGCCCCTGAGCTTGCCTATGCTTGCCTAAGCAGCCACTTTTGACTGCTGAGCTATCTCACTAGCCCACACAACCCATTTTTTATGAAAATTCCTAACAGAGACAGAAATTTGAAAGGGCAAATAAATAAATAAATTGATGTGAGCTCAAAAATTTTTTATTGAAGTAATTTCAAGTACTCTTATGTAGTGATTAAAAATAGACTAACAGCAGAACAAACAAGAAAACATATAGAATAATTGCATTAAATGGTTAATTTTATGAGTACACTCTTAGATGTAGACACATTGTCCATACTGAATTATAATAATGATACAGGGAGAAAAACTGATCTTGAGTAGGTGACTTCCAAACGACATAGGGAACCTCCAAATGACATAGGGAAAAATGATCTCTGGACCTGACCTGTATGGGTTCATGTTCTCTAAAACTGAAAAGTAAATTTAGGAACAAACAGAGGTTATGAGCAGAATAGATTTATTGAGGGAAAGAAAGCTCCTGTCCCAGAAAGGGACAGGACGGGAGCCCCCTGAGTGGGTAGTTTTCCCAGAAGCTGTCTCTTCCAGGGACTTTTATAGAGGAAAACCATGTGGTGAGGCAGGTCTAAGGTGGGGAAGACATGGGAACTCACTTAGGTGGACAAGAGGTGGGACAAAACTATGGTCAACCAATGGTATTACAAGCACCATTGTTCAGGTGAAATTGATTAAATCCAGTACCAAATGGGGAAGTGAGTCATGTAGCAAGTGGGCATGAATATAAGACAGGGTCTCTTCCTGTTGGAGATTGGGCTAGTGACTCATTTAGGCTCTTTCAAAGTGATTGATACCTATCTAGAATATTAATCTCTGATGCCCATCCCTAGGGAAGTATGTAGCTATGTTTCTTCTTTTTGTATTGGTCTTAAGATGTGGCCCATAGGGTGTGTCTGCCTCTTCCAAGTTGCAAAGTCACCTTGTCTGTCATCTTGTCTCCTTGAGGACCTGGCCCTGTCTGACTGCCTAGAATATTTCTATCTAACTCCACTGCCTACAACATTAATAATTTTCCTAGTTTAATATTTATAACCATACGTAGATTTGTAGCTATCTGAGACAAAAGCCTGATGTCCCCAGGGAGCAAAGAATAAGAAAAAGCTCTAATTGCAATGGAAGCCACATCTCTGAAAACAAAATAAAGGGATATAAATAAAGGACCAATTTGTTGTGAAAAAAAAGTATGTATATACAAGATAGATATACAGCTACTTTCTCTTAGTTCATTGAGAAGAAAGCCTTGTACTAGTATTGTTTAGACAAGATATCATGTCTGCATCTTGTCCTCTGAAAAATTATTATGAAGACAATAATATGCAATGTATTAATTATTGTAACTGTCCTAATAATGTTATTTTATTTATTTTTAATTTTAATGAGAAAGAAATAGTAATGAGACATCTCTATGATAGTGGACCTATATGGGCTGCCACTTGTTGTTTGATAAAAGCCATCAGCTTATTAAAAAGGAAAGGCCCTAGTGACAGGAGTACTAATACCCCAAGCAAAGGTCCTAACGGGGAGGAGGTAGGGTAATATTCCATTCCATGCATCCTGAAAGGGGTTTTCAAACAGCCTTTTCTTTTCACCAGGTCTTCTTGTAAGTTCTTTATCTTGTCTCGAATGATGCCAGATTTGTTGGCATAGAAACAGCAGCATTCCTGCAGATCCAAACAGATCCCTCCCTGCTCCTCTGTTTAAAGATCTAAACCTCTCCTATTTTGGAGGATATTTCTGCCAAGGAATCTATCTGATCTTGGATATCTTGAATAGTACCAGACAGTGCTTGTACATTGTCAATCAATTGGTTGGATGGTTTGGTGTAAGAGTGCACTGCTACTCCTAATCCTGTCATGCCTGTTCCTATGGCTGCTGTTATTCCTAGTCTTACTAATAAAGGGATGAGCTGGACTGCTCTCTCAGTGCGGCCCGCAGCATAATCAAAACTAGGGATTGGCACAGGCTTTTCTCCAGGGATGACACCTATGTCAGGTAATAGGGTAGCCATGACGCATAGCCCTGTCCAGCTGGCAGGTAAAAATGTGAAGGCTAAACTTCCCCCACATATAAACATGTGCCCCTTCTTGGGGCCAATAGTTATTGTGATTGGACACCTGACCACAGTTGGTGAAAGTGATGAATCCAACATCAACAGTGTAACTATCATTGTGGGAGTTCCCCTGAATACAGAAGGAATTTTGGAAAGCCACAGGCTGGACCCTAAAGGGGAGGCTAGCACTACAGTTCGTATTATAGGGGCTCATGATGTCTTGTGAGGAAATGTCAGAAGGAAGAGCAAGGGGCATAGGAGTGCCCAGGGTCATACACAGCCAACAATCCTTAGCTAGATCAGGGCTAGAGGCATTAAGGGCTTTATGAGTGGCCTCTAGAATATCAGAGGTCTGAATATCCAAATCAACCCCTCTCGACTTGGGGAGAGCTAGAGGATGATAATTTATCTTAGGGAATATCTGATCCATAATTTGTTCCATATGTTTTTGTACCTGTAGTTCTCTAATAGTGTCTTGGGGCCTGCCGCCATTGGAAACATGGATCAGGGCAATTTTATTCCAGCAGACTAGTTTCCCAATAGTGCCTTGGCATGAGGCTTGCGCATATTTTTGGTTACCAAGAACTTGGGGGTTATTTGACCAATCACTTCCAAAGGTGCCAGAGGCAGTTTTCTGTAATATAGCAGTAAAGTAAGTTTTCTTATCTTTTCCTGTGCATTCTTGTACAGAATCATAACAGGAAGAATGCATTTCTGTTTTGTATGGACACCCCGTAGGGCATGGTCCTGGTTGGCCATTAATATTTGGTATCGTATGAGGTTTATTATAGCATTTCCAACCCTGGGAGTAGCCTCCTCCTATTCTGGGTGTATATGTGAGGAAGGCTATCTTATTGCCACGATCAGTGGACTGAGTAAATGTACTGGGTTTGGTCATAAGGTTACCTTCACAACACTCACATGGAGGACCGAACATGTTCTGCAGTAGCTTACTGTAGTCTTATGGAGCTCCAAAGCCCCCTTTCAAAGGCAGCGGTAGGGTCATCAGTATCCCTAGTAACAGGATCCAGGTTCTTGATTCCATATCAAGGCCTGAGTAAATGCAGCAGGTTCCTGCGTTGACTGATTCTCTTTTCTAAACTTTTATGTTAGCCGACTTTCATGAACAGTGTCTGTCACTGGATCCCCTGTGCTTGAGCAACATTAGCCCAATGGTTGGGCACCACTTGCCGGGAACTTAACCCAACCCGCGGGTAAGTCAATGAAACCCTAGGGGGGAGTGGGGATGAGAACAGGACAGGAAACATGAGAAATGGAGACAAGACACGATTCTGATCAAGTCTCTGACCTTTTCATTCTTGATGCCAGTTCAAATACTGTAGGAACTTGAATTCAGCAGAATATCCCAATGTAGTCCAATAGTTCATAATAGTAGTGGATTATCAGCAGAACTGGCAATTGTCTTTTTTTTTATTTTATTTTTTTTTTTTTTGGTGGAACCAGGGATTGAACTCAGGCCCTTGCACTTGCCAGGGAAGTGCTTATTCCACTGAGCCATCTCCCTGGCCCCAACAATTGTCTGAAGATGTTGACTTGAACCTTTTACAGTTCAGCATATTAATATGGCATTACTTTTTATGCCTCATGGTTATAATTGTCTGCTGGATGGTTAAGACCAAGTTAAAGCAAGAGCTGTATAACTAAAAACGTAACTTTTGTATCTGGTAAGGTCAGTCAAATCTCGTCAGGATTTACCCTGAAACCATGTACAGCAGCTTGTTACTTACCTGTTTTGAAACTTGTTTTTATTGCTATTTCATCTTTTAGTCTCTTTAAAAGAGGGACCGGGATATGGCTCAGTAGAATAAGCATTCCCCTGGCAAGCACAAGGGTCTGAGCTCAAGCCCTGGTTCTACTGGGAAAAAAAAAAAAGAAACAGAGCCCAGTGAGACCTTTTGTGTCTTATAAATTCCAGCAAACTGGGATACAAGGCCACAGATAATAGCACTTCCTGAAAGCACTCTGTCTGTTCTTTGATCCTTTTGTTAAAAATTAATTTTTATTGAGAAAGAAATAGCAATGAGACAGACAGTTTCAAAACAGGTTAGTAGAGCAGTTACAATATAATTGCATATTGTCTTCATATTAGTTATTCAGAGTACAAGATGTAGACATGATATGTTGTCTAAACACTTTTAGTATAAATCTGCTCATTGAACTGAAAATAGCTGTATATCTATCCTATTTTGTGTATCCAGATATATTTTTTTTCATTGGAAAATGGGTCTTCAGCTGGGTGTGGTGGCGCATGCCTGTAATCCCAGCACTTGGGAGGCTGAGGCAGGAGGATTGTTGTGAGTTCGAGACCAGCCTGAGCTACAAAGTGAGTTTAAGGTCAGCCTGAACTGCATAGTGAGACCCTGTCTCAAAAAGACAAAAAAAAAAAAAAAAAAAAAAAAAAAAAAAAAAGT
This sequence comes from Ctenomys sociabilis, assembly GCA_004027165.1. Lineage (NCBI taxonomy): Eukaryota > Metazoa > Chordata > Mammalia > Rodentia > Ctenomyidae > Ctenomys > Ctenomys sociabilis. The sequence goes on along the minus strand of PVKA01017347.1, from coordinate 23,344 downwards.
TGTTGACTTGAGCCTTTCACAGCTCAACATATTAATATGGCTTTACTTTTTATACCTAGGGCTAGTGTTATATGAAGTTAGTTTAATGAATGCCTGAAGGCCATATAGATAGTAGTTTGTTTACTACTTGACACTCAAAATGATGGGAGGAAAGGTTTACTTAGCTCATGGTTGCTGGAGGTTTCATAGTTTAATACTGCCTAAATTACATAGCAAGACCTCAGGGCCTTATTTGCTCAGGAGAGAGGGTTAGTGCCTGTCTTCTCAAATTAGTGATGCATACTCCTTAATCTGTTTTTAGTCCTCAATAAATGTGAGAAGTAGCCAGGTGTGGTGGCACATGCCTGTAATCCCAGCACTGGGGAGGCTGAGGCAGAGGATTATTATGAGTTCAAGACCAGCCTGAGCTACAAAGTGAGCTTAAGGCCAGCCTAAACTGCATAGTGAGACCTTGTCTCAAAAAGACAAAAATAAATAAATAGATAAATAAAAAATAAATGAATGTGAGAAGTTTTGGTGGCTTGGAACTTTTTATTTAGAGTGAGATTAAACTGGTGAGCCCTCTGCTCTGACTGGTAGCATACAACATAGCCTAGTCAGTTAGAATGCTTCCTAGGAGTTGTCCAGTTAGCATCGCCTTCTTCTTATGTGAGTCATAACAGTATTTCTTTTAGATACTCTGAGCACCTTTTATCCTTTTAATACTGTGACTTATAATCAGAAGAGGAAGAGAAAGAAGGGTTGTAGATTGCTAGAAGATGGGATTTTTTCACATTTCCCTTCCTTATTATAAAGTCAAGTATGGAGTCTTGTCTCTTTACCCTCTAAATTACATTTAGAGGAATATAGAGAAATTTATTAGTTACTCCTGTCCTTACTGGGACAAATACTTGACACTCAAAATGAAGGGAGGAAAGGTTTACTTAGCTCACAGTTGCTGGAGGTTTCATAGTTTTTAATACTGCCTAAATTACATAGCAAGACCTCACGGCCTTATTTGCTCAGGAGTGAGGATTAGTGCCTCTGTCTTCTCTAAACATCTCCTCCCTTTTCCAAGGCTGCCTCAGTCTCAGACACTGCCTCTCCATGCTACAGGGTCCAGAGCAGAGACTGGGGCTCTGCCCGGTCCAGGATGAACCTCTCTACAATTCCAAGAGACTGCACCCTGGGGGGTGGGGCAATGTGAGATGCCAGTTTAAGGGTTTGTGCCTCTCTAGCCCCACCCCTCAATCCTTGCCCTGGCCCTCTGATATTGCCACTCAATCCACTCACTGTCCCTTCAGTCCATTGGCCCCATGACTTATATGAGGCTTTCGGGGAACAACTAGATACAAACCATAACAAGAAATATCAATATTTTACAATTGTCAATATTTATAATTAAATACAGGTGTGCACTGCCACACCCAGACTTGGTGGCCCACTCAGCCTGCCCTCGGGGTGGGGTCATTGGAGCCTGTGGGACAACATTGACTTTTGAGTGTCATGGAAAATCATATTCAGCCTCAAGGTGTAGTTAGAGAGTGAACAGCGTACTCAACTGTACTCAACAGATGACAGAAAAGGGTGAAGTCAATCTGGGACAAACATAAAATTAAGAAGCACAAAGCCATGTTCAGATAAACATGCATTATGAAGCCAAGGCCAAAGTTACCCCAAACCATGAAGGTTTCTTGCATTCTGAGAGTAAACACAGGAAGGGATGAGTTCACTGAGATGCAAGGCTATAGTATTAAGGTTCACGAGGGTAGAATCCATAAGCTGTAGCTGGGCATCCAAGAATACCAACTGGTTGGCCAAAGCCATCCATTGCAGAAAGAAAAAGCAGTAAGATGTGTTTTTAAAGCACAAATCTATAATGCAGGTCGAGTAAAAGATGAGGATTTTACACTTCCTAGGTTATCTTTCTAGCATTGATAAGAATTTGTAGCAATATTGGTCTTTTTACTTAAGTTAATTCAGTCACTAAAATGTATACCAAATACCTCTCAGAAGAAGTATGTTAAAAAAGACTGCCATCAAGTTACTATTCGAAACAAAGTAAATAATCAGATCAAAGAAGTTTTATTTAACTTAAATGCTGTGGTGATATACATAAAGTTCTTAAAAAATAATGTACGTTTTTATTTTTTAAAGAATATGCTTACTAGAAGAAAGTTAGCTTCTTTAACAAATGGTGCTGGAAAAACTGGCTCTCTATATGTCAAAAACTAAAACTTGATACAAGTCTATCATTGTGCACTCAGCTGAAGTCAAAATGGATTAAAGATCTAAATGTTAAAACAGAAATCTCCTGGAAGAGAAAGCAGGAGGAGCTCTTGAAGACATAGGGGTAGGTAAAGAGTTCATGAACAAAAATTAAATCTCTCAGGTAACACTTGAGAGAATTAACAATTGGTACCTCCTCTTATTGAGAAGTTTTTGCATGTGAAAAGACATTACCAACAAAGTGAAAAGACAACCCAAAAATTTGGAAAAAAATTTTGACAAATAAGCACTCAGCAAAGGTCTGCTTCTAGAATATATAAAGAACTAAAAAACATTAAAGCCCCAAAATGTAAAGACCCAATCTGGAAATGGGCATCTGAGATGAACGCACACACTTCTCAGAGGATGAAATTAAAGAAATGAATAAATATATGAAAAAATGCTGCACATCACTGTTTTAATTTCCATCTGTGAAATTTAATTTCCATCTGTGAAATGGAAATTAAAACAACACTAAGATACTATCTCACCCCACAAAAAATAGTTATCATAAACAAATCAACAAACAACAAATGTTGGAAAGGATGTGGGGAAAAAGGAACCTTTCTGCACTGCTCGTGTGAGTGTAGACTTGTGCCACCATTATGGAAATCAGTGTGGAGACTCCTTTAAAAACCTAGTACTAGAAATTCCATTCGAACCAGCTATCCCCCTACTGGGAATTTTCCCAGAGGAACAGAAAACATCATATCATAGTGATATATGTGTACCTATGTTTATAGCAGCACAATGTGTGATAACCAAATCTTGGAAACCACCAAGATGCTCGACACCTGAGGAATGGATAAAAAAGATATGGTATTTTTATACAATGGAGTATTACTCAGCCATAAAGAATGATAATCTCAAAGTCTTCATATGTAAGTAGATGCCACTTGAAGATATACTCATAAGTGAAATAAACCAGACCCACATGAATAAATATTGTACAGTCTGCCTGGTATAAGAAGTCAAAAGAAGAAATACAAATAGAAAGGTATAACACAAAATGAAAGTGAAAACTTGAGGATTAGACAACGAAAAGAAGGCAAGGAGAAAAGCTAGGATACATGATGGGCAAGGCAGTGACCCTGAGAACTATCAGCAGGTTGTTGAAACTAACAGTTACTTGGTGGGATTCTCACCCTGACTGACTATATATGCTGATACCTATTAACTGAGTGACTGCACCAAAGAGCAATGTGTAATAGTGGGGTCATGCTTGGAATGCCTGTGATTCTGGTCTTCTAAATATGTACTGCTTTTCATGACATACCAATTATGGCCAAACTGTATCTCAAGTAAGTGTTTTTTTTTTTATTTAAAGAAAAATAAAGGGTAACAAATGAAAAAAAGATTCAAGAAAAGAAAAGTCACAGGACTATCCTGCTACAATGCTGTATATGGCTAGATTTCTAATTACTATCTAAAAATATATAACTATTTATTCGTATTTTAAAATATTTTTTAATTTTTAAAAATTATTTTTCCATATTCAGCAGAGACTTAAAGTCTAACAAATCAACACTTGATGAAAAATACATGCTCCATCTTATGCCTAAGATTTTTGATATTGAGACAGATAGTGAGGTTAAACACACCTGCATATGTTGTAGGGCAATAATAAGCTTCTCTTCTGGACGGTAAACAACCTAAATTTGCAGACCAAAAATCAGAGAAAAAGAAGGGCTCCAAGACAGCCAACATTTTGGCCCTAGCCTTTCAAAGTCAGTGAGGACTCAGGACATAGGAGAACCTGTACTGTAACATCCTGTAACTCAGTGGTGTCCCAAATTTTCTTTTCTTTCTTTCTTTCTTTCTTTCTTTCTTTCTTTCTTTCTTTCTTTCTTTCTTTCTTTCTTTCTTTCTTTCTTTTTTTTTTTTTTTTTTTGAGGCAGGGTCTCACTATGCAGTTCAGGCTAGCCTTAAGCTCACTTTGTAGCTCAGGCTGGTCTTGAACAATCCTCTGCCTCAGCCTCCTCAGTGCTGGGATTACAGGCATGCGCCACCACGCCCAGCTTGTCTCAAATTTTCTGACAGAGGAGATTATTGGGCCACAGAGGAAAGTGATTGATGATGTAGTGTGTGCCTAAAGAGAGTGACATGGAGAGAAAACCATTCCCTCAGGCTTTCACAGAGAGCAAATTGGTCAAGCAATGGCCATGACTCATCCACAAGGCTGACACTGACAAAGGATCTACAAAGTGCGGTACAGGTTATAGAAATATAGATTTGAGATAAAAACCTAATGTCCTGAGAGAGTAGGGAACAATAGACAGAGCCCAAGCACAATTACTGTCTGTTTGAATTTCCCAGAAATGGGATTCCAGAAAGCAGCTTCTCCTGCAGGTGCCCTGTTCTTTGATCCCTTGTTGGAGATGTTATCAGCTAGCAATTGTAGTAGGCAAATGATAGAAGTTAGTAGAGATAGCAGTTTGTATTCACTTAAGTAATTATGCACATTCCTTAGCATGCCTTGAGCCCTCAATAAACGTGAGATGCTTCTGAGGCTCTGGGCTCATTTGGAGAGAGACTCATCTCAGTGAGAGGTCTGAAGCTACTTTCATCAGGTCTTCTCCTTGTTTCTTTCGGCACCAATCCATAACATACAACAACAGGGTTTTGGGATAAGTCCTGAGGGGACTTGACTGACCTTGCCAGATACAAAAGTTGCATTTATTGTTATATAGGTCTTGCTTTATCTTGGTCTGAACCATCCAGCAGACAAGCATAGAAATGAGGTATGAAAATTGAAGCCATGTTAATATGCTGGGCTATGGAATACTCAAGTCATCAAATGTAGACATTACCAGTCCTGTGGATAATCCACTACTATTGTGGACTACTGGATTATACTGGAATATTTTGCTGAATTCATGTACCCATAATAATTGGATGGCAATGGAATGCACATTTTTGACAAAACTAAAGAAAAAAAAGGAGATATAAATGAAGGACTGTTTGGTATCTGTATACACAAAATAGGATAGATATATAGCTACCTTGTCTTAATTCAATGAGAAGATAGATTTATACTAATAGTGTTTGGACAGGATATCATATCTTCATCCAGTCCTATGAATGAGTACTACGAAGACAACAATATGCAATGTATTAATTGCAACCTGTTTTGAAGCTGTCTCATTGTAATTTTTTCTCAATAAAATTAATAAAAAAATACAAAATGGTAAAAAAAATACAAATGATATAAAATTTCATTAAACAAAGTAATAGGTATTCAATACTGGTTGCTGTATTGTGTGATATCTCCAAATTGTTGTTTGTTTACCAGACATAACCTGCAAAATTTAACAAAAAGTTATTGCACCCAGTAAGCTGAGACACTGCTAGACCCAGATCTATAAGAGAATCCTCCCTATTTCTCTCTTGACTGAGAGAGAGGGGGCAAAAGGTAACTGGGATGAATTGGTCTGCCTAGAAAACACAAGGTACATCAAGGGGAGGTAATCAGACAGAATTTGGCAGAGCTAACTTAAATACAAATTCACAATTTAATACCTGCTTAGCTATGCAGACATAGTGATTGCTCGTACTGTCTAAAATACAAAGTTATTATTTACAAAACTTTGTCAACTGCTAAATATCCTTACCCATCAGTAATGTTACTTATTGTAGTTATTTAGGTACAAAACTCTATTTGCCTTAATCATATAATCTATCTTGGGTAAGAATTTCAGTATGTGCTAAGGTTGTAACTTCACCAAAGCTGTACACCAAAGGTCAGAGGACAGTGTTGTACAAAATGATAAAGAGGAGTAAAATGCAATCTCAGGCTCCAAGCTGACTCAGAACAAATGCAGAAGACACTAGCACAGAAGAAATTGGGAATCACACATCTGAAATGTCTGAATGAATAGCGCTAAAAGTAAAGAAACAACTGAAGACAGGTATAGAGGAACTAACCTTTCAAATAAAAAAGGAAATCTCTGCATTAATAGTGCCTGAGGTAAAGAATCAAATGCAGAAACATATAGAGGAAATCAGATCAGAAAGAATCTCTGAAGTGAAAAATGAAAGAACTATAATGAAAGAATTAATAACTGCTTCTCAAGAAGATACTGATAAAAAACAGATGGGATTGGAAAAACAATGCAATTCTTGAATGACCAATATATGAATGAAATAGATCACATGAAACAGAGTCAAAGAGATATAGAGGAACTTAAAATCTCAACCACAAGCTTGCAAAACCATTTGAGTGAAAGTGAAGGTAGAACTTCAGATCTTGAAGATGCTTTCCCAGCTAGTGAAAAGTTAAGAAAAGATCTCCTAAAACAACTAGGATGCAGGGGAAAAAAAGTTCATCACCTGGAAGATGATGTAAAAATGAATAGCATGAGACTAATAGGCATCAATGAGAAAGAAGGAGTCAATACAAATGATACAAAAAGCAAACATGCAAAAGTTATAGCAGAAAACTTCCAAACTACAAGGAAACAATCTGACTTTAGGTAACCAAAACATACAGAACTCCAAATAACATTAATCCAGTGAAAAACACACTGAGGCATACATATAATAATCAAGATCCCAGTAATCCAGCACAAGAACAATATACTGAAAGCTGCTAGAGAAAAGAAACAGATCACGTTTAAAGGAAAACCCATCAGAATAATGGCAGATTTCTCTTCAAAAACCATGAAGGCAAGAAGACCATGGAGTAGAGTACTTCAAGTCTTTTACGAAAAGAAATTCGAACCCAGATTACTATACCTTGTAAAACTCTCTTTCAAGTTTGATGGAGAAGTGAAATACTTACATGACAAAGAAAAACTAAAGAACTTCACAACAACAAAGTCAACTCTACAGATTACTGAAAGATGTTCTGGAGAGGGACAAAAATGATCAGAACTCCATGAACAAGAACAGAAGTAACCCACTAAATAGGGCAAACAATTAAACACAGGAGAAAAAGGAGTCAACAGCAGCAGGCAAATAACATGTTAATCATAAGCCAATACATCTCAGTTATAACCATCAATTTAATGGACTCAGTTACCCAATTAAAAGACATAAGCAGGCAAAGTGGATTATGATGCAAAATCCAACAATATGTTTTATACAAGAAACATACTTAACTCATAAAAAAATTCATAGGCTGAAAGTCAAAGGATGGAAAATAATACTAAATGCCACAGCACCTCACGAAAACTAGGAGCAGTTCTCCTGTTTTCAGAGGTCTCAACTTCAAACCAAGAATAATCAAATGAAATAAACAAGGCCACTTTATACTGGTTAGGGGGAAGATTCAAGAAGAGGTAACACTCATAAATATGTTTGCACAAAACACAGGAGCACCCAAGTATATAAGACAAATCCTAATGGACATGAAAAACCTAATATCCAAGACCACAATCTTAACAGGTGACCTTAACACCCCCTTATCCCAAAAAAGATAGATCAAACAGAGATAAAATTAGCAAAGAAGTATCAAAAGTGAAACAGACCTTGGAACAAATGAACTTAGTGGACATATTCAGAGTGTTCCAACCACAGCTGAATACACATTCTTTTCAGCTTCACATGGGACATTTTCTAGACATACTAGTTGATAGGTCATGCTTAAGTATATGCAAGAAAAGAGAAATTATTCCATGCATATTATATGACTACAGTGCAATGAAACTGGTAATAAATGGCAAAAGAAGCCAGAAAAACCCTACAAACACAAGGAAATTAAACGACACCCTACTCAGCAACCAATGGGTCACAGATGAAATTAAACAAGAAATTGAACAATATTTACAATTCAACAAAAAGTAAAGCACAACTTACCAGAATTTATGGGATGTGAAAGCAGTTCTTAGAGGGATATTTATAGCTGTGAACTCACACATTAGTAAAGCAGAACAGGAACAAATAATCACCCTAATGCTGCATCTTCAACATCTAGAAAAGGAAGAGCAAACCAAACCCAAAGCTCAAGATGGGAAGAAATTGTAAAGATTAGAGCAGAAATTCATTCAATCCAGATGAGGAAAACAATTCAAAGAATTATTGAGTCAAAAAGCTGTTTCTTTGAAAGATAAAAAAAAAAATTGGTAAGACTCTAGCTAACCTCATCAAAAGCAGGAAAGAAAAACTCAAATACCAGCAATAAGAAATGAAATAATACCATATAGCCCAGTAGTCCATATAGTAGTGGATTATCCATAGGACTGGTGATGTCAGAAGTTGTTGACTCAAGAGTGTTACAGCTCAGCATACAAATATGGATTTACTTTTTATGCCTTGTTTTATACTTTTCTGTCTAATTGGTGAGACCAAGATAAAAGAAGACCTATATAATAAGAAAAGTAACTTTTGTATCTGCCAAGGTCAATGAAATCCCTTCAGGATTTACCCTGAAACCCTGTACCACAATTTATAGAAACTTTTTCAGTGTCAGATGTGTGTGGATGACTCATGGTCATTGCCTGACCAATTTTCTGTCTGTGAAAGCCTGAGAGAATGTTTTCTCTTCATATGACTCTCCTTAGGCACACTCTATATCATTGATAATTTTCCTCTGTGGTCTCATAATCTCCTTGATCAGAAAATTTGGGACGCAATTGAGTTACAGTATATTACAGTACTGGTTCTCCTGTCCAGGTCCTGATGGATTCACACCTGAATTCTCCAAGAAATTTACAGAAGATACAATGCCTATAGTCCTCAAGCTCTTCAATGAAGTTGAGAAGGAAGCAATCCTCCCAAAATTGTTCCTGGAGGCAAGTATTATCTTTGTATCAAACCCAGAGAAAGACAAAACTAAAAAAGATAACTACAGGCCAATCTCTCCCATGAATATAGGTGCAAAAATCCTCAATACAATCCTAGCAAATAGAATACAGCAAATCATCAAGATGATTATACACCATGACCAAGTAGGATTCAGCACAGGGATGGAAGGGTGGTTCAATATACACAAATCGATAAATGTAATACACTATATCTATAGTGCCTAATCCAAAAGCCACATGATCATCTCATTTGATGCAGAAAAGGCTTTTGACAAAGTCCAACACTCATTTATGTTCAAAGTCCTACAAAAAATTGGAATACATGGGCTCTAACTCAATGTCATAAAAACCATCTACAACAACACAATGATTAACACTAACACTATTTTTTAATTTTATTTTTTAAGTTGTTAGTTAATTCTATTGAGAAACAAATACCAGTGAGACCATTTCAGAACATAAAAATAGGACAGTTTTAATAATTAATGCATTGCATATTGTTGTTTTTGTAATGGTTATTCATAGTACAAAATGCAGATATGCTATTCTGGCCAAACACTATTAGTACAAATCTTTCTTCTCACTGAATTAAGACAAAGTAACTGTATATCAATCTTAAGGATTTTGAATATGCAAATGTAAAATGGTCTTTCATTTTTTCCCACCTTTTTTTTTTTTTTTTGTTAGTTTTGTCAGATAGGGGTATTCCCTCAGCACTTAAATATTTCTCCCAGGCCCTTAACATAATTCTAAAAGGGGAAAACCTGAAATCTTTTACTTTCAGATCTGGTACAAGACAAGAATGTCCTCTATCACCATTCCTATTCAGTATAGTTCTGGAGTCATTAGCTAATGCCATTAGATAAGAGAGAAATAAAAGGAATAAGAATAGGTAAAGAAGAAGTTAAAATAATATTTGCAGATGACATGATACTTTACATGGAAGAACCAAAAGTCTCCATGAAGAAGTTATTGTAATTAATACACAAATTCAGTAGCATAGCAGGGTACAAAATTAATTACCCTAAAGTAAATAGCATTCCTTTACACAGATAGCCAACACACTGAGAGGAAGTTACAGAAACAATACCCTTTTAAGTGCCACCACAATAAAGGAAATACATTGGAATTACTCTAACTAAAGAAGTCAAAGATCTATTCAATGAAAATTACACTACTCTGAAAAAGAGATTGTAGCATATTTCAGAAAATGGAAAGATTCCCTTCTGCATAGGAAGAACCAGCATTGTGAAGATGGCCATACTCCCAAAATTATACAGATTTAATGCAATCCCTATCAAAAAACCACCAACATACCTCACAGACCAAGAGAAATATTTTCTCAAAATTACTTGGAACCAGAAAAGACCTAGAATAGCAAAGTCAACCCTGGGCAACAAAAACAAGGCAGGAGGCATTGCAATCCCTCATATGAAATTATACTACAAAGCTACTGTGATAAAATTAGCATGGTACTGGCAATGAAAGGTCCTGAGGATCAACAGAATAGATTAGAAGGCACAGAAGCATCTACAAACACACTCAGCCACCCTAAAGGGTCAACCATGCTCAGTGGAAGAAAGATAGCCTTTTTAAGAAATGACGGTGGAGAAACTAGCTCTTTCCAAGCTGAAAACTAAAACTTAACCCAGGTCTATCACCATGCACTAAGCTGAAGTCAAAATGGATTAAAGGTTGAAACATTAAAACAGAAACATTAAATCTCCTGGAAGAGAAAGTAGGAGGAACTCTTGAGAACATAGGGATAGGCAAAGAGTCCATGAACAAAAATCAAATCACACGGATAATACTTGGAAAAATTAACAACTGGGACCTCTTCTTATTGAGAAGTTTTGCAAGTCCAAAGAAATTAATAAAAAAGTGAGAAGACAACCCACAAATTTGGAAAAAAATCTTAATAATCACTGAGACAAAGATCTGTCTAAAATTTATAAAGCATTAAAAAACATTAGGGCCTCAAAATTTAAAGACCAAATCCAGAAATGGGCATCTGAAATGAACACACACTTCTTAAAGGATGAAATTATAGAAGCGAGTAAATATATGAAAAAATGTTTCACATAAGTAGTCATTCATGAAACGAAAATCAAAACATGGAGATACTATCTCATGCTACAGAGAATGGCTATCATAAACAAATCAACCAGGGACAAATGTTAGAGAAGTTATGGGGGAAAGGAAACTCTTTTCCACTGTTGGTAGACTGGTGCACCCATTATGGAAATCAGTGTGGAGACTTTCAAAAAAGTAGGACTGGAAATCCCATTCAAACCAGCTATCCCCCTACTGAGAATTTTCCTAGAGGAACTGAAATCATCATATCATAGTGATATATGTGCACCTATGTTTGTAGCAGCACAAATGTTTGAAACAACCAAGATACCTCTAAACTGAGGATGTGATGAAAAAGATGTGGTATTTTTGTACAATGGAATATTGCTCAGCTATAAAGAATGACGAACTTGAAGCCTTTATGTTTAAGTAGAGACTGCTTGAATATATACTCATAAATGAAGTAAAGCAGACCCACATTTGTAAATATCGTGTAATCTACCTAGTGTAAGAACTCAAAAGAAGAAATCAAAAGAGAAAATTATAACACAATTAAAGGAAAGCGAGTACTTATGGATTAAACAGCAAAGAGAGGGCAAGAAGAGAAGCTAGGAAACATGACAAGGGTAAAACCATGCATTTATATGCACAAGATGGTTAAGGCAAGTATCCTGAGAATCTGCAGCAGGTTTCCAAAACTAGCAGTTAATCGGTAGGATTCTCACCCTGACTAACTATATATGCTGATACCTGTGAACTAAGCAACTGCATTGAAGATAGTAATATGTAATAGTAGGGTCATGCTTGGAATGCCTGTTATTCTCTTTTTCTACCACTTGTCATGTCATACCATTTACTGCTATACTGTCTCTCAAGTAAATATTTGTTTTTAAAAAGGGTAATAAATGAAAAAAAGAGACAAGAAGAAAAATGTCATAGGACTATCCTGCTACAATGCTGTGTATGGTTAGTTTTCTAAATTTCTGTATAAAAATGTGTTATTGTTTATGTCTATTTTTTAGAGTATGTTTTTCTTTTTTCACATTGTGTAATGATTTAAAGTTTAACATATCAATACTTGATGGAAAAATACCTGTTCCATGTTATGTTTAAGATGTTTGATATTCAGACAGTGAGGCTAAGCTCAAGTACCTATTTTATTGTATAATAATATCATTAAACTTCTCTTCTGGAGGGTTAATAACTTAAATTTGCAGACAAAAAATTATAGAAAAAGAATTGCTGTACAGACAACTAACATTTTGGCTCTAGCCTTTCAAGGTCAGTAAGGTCTCAGGACATAGAAGAAGCAGTATTATATTATCCTGTAACTCAGTTGTGTCCCAAATTTAATTATATAAGACATTTTCCCACCACAGGAAACTGATAGATGATGTAGAGTAGGGTCACATAGAGTGAAAATATTCTCTCAGGCTTTCACAGAGAGGAAATTGGTCAAGCATTGACCATAACTCATCCATATGGCTGACACTCACAAAGGATCTACAAACTGCAGTAAAAGGTTTTAGGGTAAATCATGAGGTGGTTTGAATGACTCTGTCAGATGCAAAAGATACATTTCTTGTTATAGAGGTCTTGCTTTATCTTGGTGTTAGCCATACAGCAGAAATGTATAAAAACAAGGTATAAAAAGTAAAGCCATGCCGGGCGTGGTGGTGCACGCCTGTAATCCCAGCACTTGGGAGGCTGAGACAGGAGGATTGTTGTGAGTTCGAGACCAGCCTGAGCTACAAAGTGAGCTTAAGGCCAGCCTGAACTGCATAGCGAGACCCTGTCTCAAAAAAAAGACAAAAAAAAAAAAAAAAAAAAAAAGTAAAGCCATATTAATATGCTGAGCTGTAGAAGGCTTAAGTCAACAACTTCTGACATTGCTAGTCCTATGGAGAACCCACTACTGTTATAGACTATTGGACTATATTGGATCATCTGGTGAATTCATGCCTGTAAAGTATTTAAATGGCAAGGGAATTCCTGATAGGTTATGGCCCCAATATGAATTGAATTATGATGGTGGCATCCTATATGGGTGAAGCCCATAAAACAACAGCTTATCTTCCCAGAGACCACCTACCTCCTCCTTCTCCAACTCAGCCCAGGGTGCACCTTATTTTTTCCTTGCTCACCTACACAAGGGAGCCTCCAATTATCTGTTCGCATGTCACTAAACTTGCCACTCAAACTCCACCCCTAATAAAAGTCCATAAGGTCTCTGGATCCCTGTCTCAGGTCAGAGGATCTGCCCAACTCCCTGCTGTTGGACCTCTCCATGTGTTTAGAGTTAATGAAGGCTTTTCCTCCCCCTATTTCTGTTTCTCTGCTGCATAGCCACCACCGCTGCCATGGCTGTTGCCTCTAAAACCTATCATTTTTGGTGTTGTAACCTGGAACAGTGAATAGCGTGGCTCCCAGTGCATCTCCTGCCCCACTTTGGAGCTCCTTCACTGAATCGCCTTCTGCTTCTGCTTTTCCCTCTGCCGCCTGCTGTTGCTAGCTCACATACAACACTGGCCAACCTCAGCCCTCACTAATGAGCCCAAAACTATGGGGGTCTTGCTTGTCTTCCCTCTAGTCTCATCTTGAAAATCTTGAGCTCACATTTGGATCCCCCATCTTCCTCGGCCATCTGGTCATGGCTCCCCACTTTTTCTAGTGATGACTGATAAAGTGGCTGCTGGCTTCTCTCATACTCCAGGCTAAAAAGTGGCAGTTTTTTGGCAGGAAATGACATCAGGCTTTTGCCCTAATCTTTGCCTCCTGTTAATTTGGCCACCAAGGAAAACACTCGTCCTGTCTCCAAAGAATATTCCCCTGGTTCTTGTTAAGAACCCCAGCACCCTTGGATTTCAAGGATATCTCAAATCCAAAAGACTAATTATTAAATTCTATTATCATAACAGCAGACTATACAGTATTTTCACATGTGGGTCTGGTTTATTTCACTTAAGGGTATATCTTCAAGTGGCATCAACATAATATGAAGGCTTTGTGATTGTCATTCTTTATAGCTGAGTAATACTCCATTGTATAAAAATACCACATCTTTTTCATCTATTCCTCAAGTGAAGGGCATCTTTGATGTTTCCATGATTTGGCTATCACAAATTTTGCTGCTATAAACAGAGTTACACAAATATCACTATGATATGACATTTTCAGTTCCTCTGGGAAAAATTCCCAGTAGAGGGGTAGCTGCTTTGAATGAGATTTCCAATCCTAGTATTTTAAGGAATCTCCATACTCATTTCCATAATGGTTGCACCAGTCTACATTCAAACCAACAGTGGGAAAGGGTTTCTTTTTCCCTACAGCCTCTACAACATTTGTTGTTAGCTGATTTGTGTATGATAGCAAATTCTTTGTAGGGTGAGATGGTATTTCAGTGTCATTTTAATTTGCATTTCATGGATGGCTAGTGATGTGGAGTATTATTTCATATATTTATTTGCTTCTTTAATATCATCCTCTGGGAAGTGTGTGTTCATCTCAGAGGCCCAATTTTGGATTGGGTCTTTAAATTCTGAGGCCCTAATGAGTTTTATTTCTTTATAAATTCTAGAGAGCAGACCATTGTCTGAGTGCTTATTTGTCAAGATTTTTTTCCAAATTTATGGGTTAACTTTTCACTTTGAATGAAATAGAATGGGGTGAATGGAGTAGAAATTAATGCAGTGAGAATATCACATAATGGAATCGCATAGATCGGAATGGAATAGAATGGAATGGAATAGAATGGAATAACATGGAATAGAATGGAACACATTTATAGTGAAACAATGGAATGGATTTGAGTGCCATATAATGGAAGAGAATCAAATCAAATGCATTGTGGATAGAACTAAATAGAATAGATTAAAAGCAATGTAATGCCTTGTGAATGGAATGGAATGGACAGGAACGGAAAGGAATGGAATAGAATAGAAAGGAATGCTATGGAAGTGAATGCAATAGAATGCAACAAAATGGAATGGTATGGAATGGAATGGAATGGAAAGTAAGGGAAATAAAAGGATAAAAATGAAATGGAAGGGAATTCAGTAAAAATGGAACAGAACTGAATAGAATGGAATAAAACGGAATTGAACAAAAGAGAATGGAATGCATTGAGATTAGAAAAGAACATATGGGATTGTAATGGAATGGAATGGAGAGGAATAGGATAGAATGGAATTGAAAGCACTGTGAAGTGAATGAAATGGAGTGGAAAGGATGGCATGGAATGAATAGAATGTAATGGAACATAATGTAATCAAATAGTGGAATCAAATACAGTGGGATTTGAATAAAATGTAATGGAATAGAGTGGAATTGAAACAAATCAAATGGAACCAAATGGAGTGAATGAACTGCAATAAAATAGAGTGTAATTCAGTGAAAGTGGAATGTAGTGGAAAGGCATGGAATGGAATGGAATAGAATGGAATGGAATGGAATGGAATGGAGTAGAATTCCATGCAGTGAGATTTTTTTTTTTTTCAAATGGAATGGATTTGAATGGAATTGAATGGGAAAGGAATGAAATGGAATTGGTTGGAAAACATGGAATGGAATTCACTGAAAATGGATTGGAAAGGAATATAATAAAATGTAACACAAGTCATCCCTATCCCTGACACTGAGAATGGATCTACAAACTGCTATGCAGGATTTCAGGGTAAATCCTGAACGGATTTGAGTGACCTTGTCAGATACATAAGTTAAACATCTTGTTATATAGATCTTGCTTTATTGTAGTCTTAACCATTCAGCAGAAAAGTATAAAAATGGGATATAAAAAGTAAATCCATATTAATATGCTGAGCTAAACAGGTTCAAGCCAATGACTTCTGACATTGCCAGTCTTACTGTTAATCCACTACTGGACTATATTGGAATACTGCACTATATTGGATTATTTGGTGAATTCATGCACCTACAATATGTCTGACAAAACTAAACAAAAAAGGGTATATAAATGAAGGACCATTGTGTATCTTTATATACAACACAGTTAGGATACATATACAGCTACTTTTTTTTAATTCAATGAGAAAAAAGATTTATACTAATTGTGTTTGGACAGGATATCATGTCTGCATGTTGTACTATGAACAGCCACTAAAAGATAATAGGAAGATATAAATTATTGAAACTGTCCAACTAACATATTTTGAAACTGTCTTATTGATATTTGTTTCTCAATAATATTAATGAAAAAGTAAGGCCATATTAGTATGCACAGTGTAAAAGTCTCGTGAATAACATTGCCATTCCTATGTGACAATATCTCCTGTAAATGTTTTGTAACATCCAGCTATGAATCCATCAGGACATGGACTTTTCTTTGTCAGTGTGTTTGTCATTACATTTTGAATTTCATTAGGTATTATTGGGTTATTGAGAGTTGTTATATATTCTTGGTAGAGTTTTGTTTTTTTGTACCTTTCTAGAAATCAGTCCATGTCTTCTGTGTTTTTCATTTTGTGAGAGTTAAGATTCTCAAAATAGCTATTGATGATCTTCTGAATTTCCTGAAGGTCTGTGGTAATTTCACCCTTTTTATTACCTATTGCTTGAATTTAAGTTTTCTCTTTCTTTCTTTCTTTTTTTTTTTTTTTTTTTGATGAGGGTACCTAGGGTATTATCAATTTTATTTTATCTTTCAAAGAAAGAGCATTTTGATTTGTTAATTCATTTTTTGCTTCCTTGGTCTCAATTGCATTAATTTCTGTTCTAATCTTTATTATTTCTTCCTGTATTTTGGCTTTCAGTTTGGCTTGCTCTTCCTTTTCTACACATTTAATGTACAATATAAGGGTACTTATTTGTATACCTAAAAGCACTGCTTTCCATAAATTTAAATAAGTTATGCTTGAATTTTCATTGAATTGTAGTGTTTAAATTCTTGTTCAATTTCATCTGTAAAATATTGTTTGCTAAGGATGCTGTTATTCAATTTCCATGTATTTATAGGATTTTTCTGTTTTCTCTTGTCATTTACTTACAGGTTCATTGCACTGCAGTCAGATAATAAGAATGGCATAATTTGTGTTTTCTTGAACATACTTAAGCATGATTGATGGACTACTACATGGTCTATTTCAGAAAATGACCTATGTATTGGTGAAATAAATGTGTTCACATTCAATTCTATTCCCTTATATTTCATTCCGGTCTTCTCTCTTACTTTTCATTTCTTTCACTTTCCTTCCCTTAAATTCCCTTTCCTTTCCTTTGCTTCCTTTCCCTTCCCTTCTCTTAATTTCCATTCCAAGCAAAACCATGACATTTCCATTCCATTCCATTCATTCCATTCCATTCCTCTTAAATTCCACTCCACTCTATTCTATTCCATTCCATTCTATACCACTCCATTCCATTCAATTCAATTCCACTCCATCCTACCCCATCCCATCCCATCCCATCCCATTCCATTGCATTCAATTTCATTCAATTCCGTTCCATTTAAATTTAATCCATTACATCCCACTCCACTGCACTTTACTTCATGCCAATCCATTCCACTTCAACCCATTCAATTTGATTCAATTTGATTCTATTCTATTCAATTTGATTCGATTCCATTTCATTACAATTCCTATCATTCCAATGCATTCAATTCAAATCCATTAAGTTATATTCTATTCCATTAGAATTTCAATGTATTGCATTCCATTCAACTCCATTCCTTCCATTAGATTCAATTTTGATTTAATTTCATTCAACTTCACTAAACTCAACTCCACTGCATTCCACTCCACTCCACTGCACTCCCCTGCATTCTGTTTCATTCAATTACAGACCTTCTCACTACATTTCCTAACATTCAAATGCATTCAATTAAAATCCAGTAAATTACATGCCATTCCATTAGAATTCCATTCCATTCCGTTCCATTCCATTCCATTCCACTTCACATCATTCCAACCCATTCAATAAAAATATATTAAAATTGATCCCAATCCTTAGGAATTCCATACAATTCCATTACATTTCTTAAAATTCCATTCTATTCTATTCTATTCAATTCCATTGCATTCCACTCCATTCCTTCTACTAGGTTCAATTTTGATTTAAATCCATTCCATTCCACGCCACTCCACTGCACTCCATTGCATTGCATTCCATTCAATTCCGTTCCATGCCATTTCATTACATTTCCTATCTTGGCAATGCATTTAATTCAAATCCATTAAATTATATACCATTCCATTAAAATTCCATTCCATTCCATTTCTTTCCATTCCATTGCATTCCAATCCATTCCACTCCACTTAACTCCATTCAATTCCACTTAACTCCACTAAACTCCACTGCATTCCATTCCATTCCATTCCATTCCATTCCATTCCATTCCATTCCATTCCATTCCATTCCATTCCATTCCATTCCATTCCATTCCATTCCATTCCATTCCATTCCATTCCATTCCAAAGTTTCATTCCATTCTTTTAAAATCCTATTCTATTCCCCACAATTCCAATCCATTCCATCATATTTCATTCCATTCTATTCCATTCCATTCCATTTCATTGCGTTCCGTTGCATTCCATTCCACTCCACTCCATTCCACTCCACTCCACTCCACTCCACTCCATTGCATTCCTTTCCATTCCATTCTGTTTTTTCTTTTGTGTGTGTGTGTGTGTGTGTGTGTGTGTGTGTGTGTGTGTGTGTGTGTGTGTGTGGCGGAACCAAGGTTTGAGCTCAAGACCTTAAGCTTGCCAGGGAAGCACTTATTCCTTGGAACCACCTCCCAGGCCCATTCTGTTCCATTCCATTAAATTCCATTCCATTCCATTCCATTCCATTCCATTCCATTCCATTCCATTCCATTCCATTCCATTCCATTCCATTCCATTCCATTCCATTCCATTGTATTCCAATCTACTCCACTCCATTCTACTCCACTGAAGTCCGCTCCACTCCACTCCACTCCATTAAATTTTGTTCCTTGAAGTTCCATTTCTTTCCATGCCATTGCATTGCATTGCATTCCATTCCATTCTGTTCCGTTCCATTGCATTGCATTCCAATCCATTGCACTCCATTTAACTCCACTCCACAGCATTTTGCTCCACTCTCTACTTGACTGAAATTCACTCCACTGCGCTCGACTCCATTAAATGCTATTCCTTTTTAATTCCATTTCTTTCCATTGCATTGCATTGCATTGCATTGCATTGCATTGCATTGCATTGCATTCCATTCCATTCCATTCCATTCCAATCTGTTCTACTCCACTTCACTGCACTCCACTCCATTCCAGTCCACTGCATTCCACTCCATTGCATTCTACTCCACTCCACTCTGCTCCATTCTACTACATTCCAGTCCAGTCCATTCCTTTCCATGCTATTCCTTTTAAATTCCATTTCTTTCCATACTTTTCCTTTTAACTTCCACTTCATTTCACTCCATTCCTTTCCAGTCCGTTTCATTCCACTCTAGTGCTTCCATTAGATTCCATTTTCATTTAATTCATAATTCCATTCCAATCCTTTCTGTTCCGTTCCATTCCGTTCCATTCCATTCCATTTCAATCCATTCTACTCCACTCCACTCCACTCCACTCCATTCCAGTCCACTGCATTCCACTCCACTGCATTCTACTCCACTCCAGTGCACTCCACTCCACTCCACTCCATTCCAATCCAGTCCATTCCTTTCCATGCTATTCCTTTTAAATTCCATTTCTTTCCATTCCATTCCATACTTCTCCTTTTAACTTCCACTTCATTTCACTCCATTCCATTCCAGTCCATTTCATTTCACTCTAGTGCATCCATTAGATTCCAGTTTCATTTAATTCACAATTCCATTCCATTCCTTTCTGTTCCGTTCCATTCCGTTCCGTTCTATTCCATTCTGTTCCATTCCGTTCCGTTCCGTTCCGTTCCGTTCCATTCCATTCCATTCCATTCCATTCCATTCCATTCCATTCCATTCCATTCCATTCCATTCCATTCCATTCCATTCCATTCCATTCCATTCCATTCCATTCCATTCCATTCCTTCCATTAGATTCCATTTTGGTTTAATTCCATTCAATTCACTAAACTCAACTCTAGCCCAGTCCACTCCACTCCATTCCACTCCACTCCAGTCCACTCCACTTCACTCCACTGAATACCATTCAATTCAATTCCAGGCCAGCTCATTACATTTCCTATCATTCAAATGCATTCATTTCAAATCCATTAAATTATATGCCATTCCATTAGAATTCCATTGCATTCCATTGCATTGCATTCCATTCCATTCCATTCCATTCCATTCCATTCCATTCCATTCCATTCCATTCCATTCCATTCCATTCCATTCCATTCCATTCCATTCCATTCCATTCCATGCCTTTCCATCTTGTTAAAATCGATCACATCCTATCCCATCCAATCCCATCACATCGCTTCCCATCTGAATCCACTCCATTTAAATTATATTGCATACCATCCATTCCAATCCATTCCATTCCCTTCTGTTCAGTTCCATGGAAGTTGTTGACTTGAGCCATTCACAGCTCAGTATATTAATGTGACTTTATTTTATATGCCTCCATTTTTATACCTTTCTGCTGGATGGTTCAGACAGAGTTAAAGCAAGCCATATTAACAAAAAATGTAACTTTTGTATCAGATAAGGTCAGCCAGGTACACTCAGGATTTACGGTGTAACCCTATACTGCACTTTGTAGATCCCTTGTTAGTGTCAGCCATGTGGATGAGTAATGGCCATTGCTTGACCAATTTGCTCTCAGTGAAAGCCTGAGAGAAGGTTTTCTGTCTATGTGACTCTTCATAGGCACACTCTACATCATCAATCACATTCCTCCGTGGCCCCATAATCTCCTTGATCAGAAAATTTGGGGCACAACTGAGTTACATGATGTTTCTCTACAAATTCTCCTACATCCTGAGTCTTCACTGACCTTGAAAGGCTAGGACCAAAATGTTGGCTGACCTTGCAGGCTTTCTTTGTTCCAGTTTTTGATCTGCAATCTTAGGTTGTTTACCCTCCAGAAGAGAAGCTTATTATTACCCTGCAACATATACCATTCAGTTTACACACACTATTTGTCTAAATATCAGACATCATAGGCTTAACATGGAAAATGCATCTAACATCAAGTTTTGAGATCCTAAAGTCTAACTGTGTACAGAATATGAAGAAGAAAAAAAAGTTTTACTACAATGCTGATAATAATGCAAGCAGGAGCAATCTCAAAATATTCCACTTGGGAATAAACACCATTGTCAGCTTGATTTGGGCCATTTGTAGTAATTATGGCAGAAATCGAGTCTATGTTTTGTTAGTGTCCTGAGAATTTAGGGGGGCATGGATTATGGGGAATAGTGTTGAGAAATTAGTCTAACACAGGAAATTCCAAGGTCATGGCATGGGAACTGCTTTATTCAGATTAATAGTGACAAATAGGGACACAAAGCAGAATACATTTTTATTTTTAATTTTGACCCAGTAGGAGGTACGTGAAATTTTCATACCCAAGAATGCAAGGTTACTGAAAAAATTAGCTTTAAAATAAAAGCTAAGGCTACCGAGATAGCTGAGCAGTCTGAGCTAAGTGGCTACCTGGCAAATGCAGGGACTTGGCTTATTCCCAGGTACCACATGCAATGCCAGCCCTGGAACTGGATATGTTGGTAAACACCTGTAATCACAGCACTGGGGAGCTGAGACAAGAGGATCATGAGTCTGAGCTGCATAGTGAGACCCTGTACCAAATACAAAAACAAATAACTTTTTTACAAAATGATACCTAACACTTTGCATCAGGAAAATAGGAATGACATCTTGAAAGCTTATAAAAACAAGGTATAAAAAGTAAAGCCATACTAATATGCTGAGCTGTAAAAGGTTGAAGTCAACAACGTCTGACATTGCCAGCCCTCAGTACTATTATGGACTACTGGACTATATTGGATTATTTTGCTGAATTCACACACCTATAATATTCTAATAAGAATGGAATGTCCACCTCTGACAAAATAAACAATAAAGAGATATAAATAAAGGACCATTTTATATCTGTATATACAAAATAGAATAGATGTACAGCTAATTTCTCTTAATGAGAAGAAAGACTTGTACTAGTAGTGTTTGGATGGGACGTCGTGTCTGCGTCTTGTATTGCGGGTAATTACTATGAAGACAACAATATGCAATGTATTAATTATTGTAACTGTCCCAATAATCTGTTTTGAAACTGTCTCATCGCTATTTGATTCTCAATAAAAGTAATAAAAAAGAAATGAGCAAGAAAAAAAAGTTTTTTTAAAAATAGGAATTAACACTTACATATATTTACATAGGTATTTAGAAATCTATCCATATACAGCATTGTAGCCAGACTGTCTTGTGACATTTTTTGTCTTATTTTTCATTTATTACCCTTTAGAAAAATTTTGTTTGAAAGACAGTATAGTAACAGTTGGTATGTCATGGCAAGAAGTACCTATTTAGAAGACCACAATGACAGGCATTGAAGCATTACACGTTGTTAAGTTCAGTGAAGTTGCTTGGTTCACAGGTATCCCCATATATAGTTGGGGTGAGAATCCTCCACTTAACTGCTACTTTCAAAAATCTCCTGATGTTTTTCAGGATCATTGTCTTAGCCATCTGGTGTGTATAAATAAATAGTCTTGCCCCTGTCATGCTTCTCAGCTTTTCTCCTTGTCTTCTCCTTATTGTCCAGTCCTCAAGTTATCATCATGAAATTCTTTAGTTGTTAACTGTTATAAAAGGATTTCACTTCTCCATCAAACTTGAAAGAAAATTTTACAGTATATTGTAGTCTGAGCTGGAATTTTTTTTCATAGAGAACTTGAAGTACCGTGCTCCATGCTCTTCTTGCCTTCATGGTTTTTGAAGAGAAGTCTTCTGTTGTTCTGATGTTTTTCCTTTATATGTGATCTGTTTCTTTTCTCTAGTGGCTTTCAGTATATTGTTCTTGTGCTGGATTTCTGGGATCTTGACTATTTTATGTTTCTGATTTTTTTTCAAGGTTTTTAAAAAAAAATTTAAACATTCACCATATTTTTAGATCATGAAGCAGGACTTAACAAGAAAAACAAGCTTTCCCAGCCTTAAAAAACCCTCCTCCCCAACCTCGAACCATGCCCTGCCCTATGTCTGTAATTCCTTGTTCTGGTACAGGTCTGGCAACTATGAGCTGTAAGTGAAGCTTCTGTCAGTCTGTTCTTCAAAGATGCTTAAGGCTGTCTTCTCTCAAGTTAAGTGATTAATGCTTTGTTTGCTTCTGT
>PVKA01017346.1:0-45955 GCA_004027165.1 Ctenomys sociabilis | reverse complement strand
GTGATAGAGCTGGGTCAATTTTTAGTTTTTGGCATGTAGAAAGCCATGTTTTCCAGCACCATTTGTTAAAGAGGCTATCTTTCTCCCAGTGGGCTTGTGTAGCCCCTTTGTCGAAGATAAGATGGCTGAGTGTTTTCGTAGATGCCTCTGCATATTCTAATCTATTCCACTGATCCTCAGGTCTATTTTGATGCCAATAGCACTGGGTGAGAGTGAAAACACTGAACTAGTAAAGCCTGGTGCTAACCTCAGCACGAGGGCAGCCCCTACTGGACGATCCTGAGCAGGCTCTGAGCCCCCGGAGGCCAGGTCGCAGGTGGGCGTGGTGCAGCCCCCTGAGCTCTTCTGAGGCCCAGCTCCACCCTCTGTCAGCCTCTGCAGCTGCTGTTTTCTCTGACTGCTGAGAGATATTCCCTTATCCATGTCTCTTTTTGAAAACAAGAACATTATAGAGAAATGGAAAGAAATAGCAGAATAATTTTTCTTGCTGTGGTTGCTTTGTTCCCTTACCAACTGGCCTCTGTAAGCATCTGACTTTGATTTCCTGTTACTAACCAATCTATAAACTCTTTTCCAGCCTAAGCATAAGGAGCCTCTAATTTTAGCCATTTTATAAATGGAGTGAAAATTTTGCAAATCATGTTGAAGAGAGGGCATCATATGGAATTTATAGAAGGTCTGCAACACTGATAGAAATAGTAAATCATCAATAAATTATCATAGTTTTCCTATTGGGTTTTTCAACTTTTAAAAGCACTCATACTTTTTTTAAATTTTCCAATTTAGCCATAGCTATTTTTTAAGTGGAATTAATGACCCAAAGCTAGCTTCATTCTCTAATCACAGTAAGAGACACTAGACAAGAGGTGCCAGACACTGACCCATTTTGGCTCAGATATGTTCTGGGAAGTTGCACTGCGCACTGGCTTGGTACCTGGGGCTGGGAAACATCTGATGTGACATGCAGTCCAGCAGGCGCTTGGCATCACTATGACGTGGCCTTGCAGTGTCCCTGTGAGCTGGACACCAGCAGCTCAGCATGCTGCACTGTCAAGCAAAATGGAACGCGAGACATTCTGTGAACTGAATGTCCAGTGCAAATGTGGAATCACTTTGAAAAAAGTTGAAAAAGTCAAGCCTTTACCCTCAGGAAAAAGTAACGGGAAAGATAAAACAACAGAAAAGCTTTCAAACAGTTCAGAAGCTTAGATGTGAACAGGCCTCCTTTCTAGAGGAAATAGGGAGCTGATTCGGAGCAACACATGCTTTGAGAATGAGCTGTTTATACAGAGCTTCCTCCTGTTCACTTCAAGGACCCTGTTTTGGAAGATCAGGGACAATGACAGTGGAGAAGCAAGGAGAAAACCGGAGAAGGTGGAGGGAATGCTTGGAACGCTCTGCAGCTCCCTCACCTTGACTAAAAGAACGTGCATTTCTGTAATGAGTTCACGCAATCAGTCGTGACCCAGAACTCAGAATTTGTCCTTGGAACTTGTATGTATGGGAACTCTCACAGTGTCGTGAACCTCTTATTAGCAATTATGACAACTTGTCTCCCCCACTCTTTTACCCTGAGGGCACACAGCCCATGCCAGTGGTGTCTGCTTGGTAGTATCTTTTGTCTCCTAGCATGTATAATCACTTCCAGGCCAGTGGGATATTTATGATTTACAACATGTTGCAAAGAGAGATGTCTTAAGGAATTTTCCCCCTAAATCTTCTTAAATTATTATTTTAAATCCATTGCTGGGCTTTAAAGGGGGAAGCTGATGAACTTTTAAACAAGTTGTCACGCACTCCAAAGTGATGGCTCTTTACTCTTCCAAAGTTTCTTATAGAAAAGACATTTAAAGGTGTCATGTATGCATGTACACAAATGTGTGTGTGTGTGTGTGTGTGTGTGTGTATACACATGCACGTGCAGGGGTGCACATGTGAGGTACACTTAAACACAGACAGAGAAAGGTGATAGATAAAAAAGGAATTCTTGAAATTCATACTTTGCATTTCTATTAAAACAAAAGTTAGTGGACTTGGGAGAATCTTACGCTTGGGCTGGATTCAGGAAGGGCAGCCTCCCATTCAGTTTGAATTATACATGAACAGGGAGAGGCAGCAATGGAAGGGTTAAGCCCCAAAGCAAGGAAATATCTCTAAGTCAGAAAATGAAGGGAAACTTGCATATTTCTGAAGATGACATCGGATCAGCCTGTGGATTTCAAGCAATTATGCGATATTATGATTCCCACTGAGTATGCATTAGTTGGAATACTGTTCTTTTTATTCCTTCATGTCCCGGGGTTGTACACTGAAAGAGCCCTGTTCAACTTGGCATGTCAGGATTTTGAAGGAAAAATTATAGTAAAATATGTTTAAAACAGTGGGGCCTTGTGTGAGTGAACACAACATTTTCCAAGGCTTTCAAAAATCCTTTTGTTAAAAGTATGGTTTTTATTTTCTTTCTTTCTCTTAATTTTTTTTCTTCATTTGAGCTTTCACCTCCCTGCTTTTGCAGAGAAAAGAAGTTTCAAAGCATATCTACCGCACAAGCTTACACTTAAAGCCCGGACACTTACAATGGGTCTGTTTTGAATGGGGCACCCCACATGGAAA
Organism: Ctenomys sociabilis; assembly: GCA_004027165.1. NCBI lineage: Eukaryota > Metazoa > Chordata > Mammalia > Rodentia > Ctenomyidae > Ctenomys > Ctenomys sociabilis. The sequence goes on along the minus strand of PVKA01017346.1, from coordinate 43,342 downwards.
ATAAACAAGTGGGAGAAGCTCATTTGTGTCTGTAACTTCAACTGTAGCAACTGTGGTGTTGGTTCCAGTATCTGAGCAGCTGTCTGTAACAGTCGTCTTGTGGGCAAAACAATTATTAACGGAGGATGCTATGAGCACAAAGGTGGTTGTTCATGAAGAGTAGGAACTTTTCGCAAGTGCAAAACAACCGAGCACTCAGCCCATGAGTTGTTTTAGAAGATGAAGTGTTTTCGTACAATGGAACTAATGAAAACCAAACTGAAACAAAGAGCAGGCACAATGCAGGGCACAGATTAGGCAGGAAGAAGCATGAATGTCGTATTCATTTTTATTCTTTTTTCTCCTGAAGGAAAGAAGTTGTTTCATTGGTTATAAATTGCATTCATCTCTCAATCACAGAGAATTGAGTTGACTAGGTTAATCATACAAATGTTATTTCTAATATAAAAGAACTCCTGTTACTGGCTGTCCAGAGCTCCTCCAGTGGCTTTGCAGTCATCTGGCATCTGGCTCTTCTATCTTTCTGCTTTTCTATCTGTAGTTTATGACATCTCTCTAGCCACTAAGTTCTGTCTCTAATTATACATGAGAAAGGAAGAAAGCATAAAGCTTGGTGAGCTTTTTTAAGGATCTTCACCATAAATGTCACACATCATTTTTTATTACAACTCATTGGTCAAGGCTAGTGACACATGACTGCTCCTAGCTGCAAGGGAGCCTGGGAGATGTAGCCTTTTATGTCCCAAAGAAGATGAGGCTCTCTTAATAGTAGTAAAGTAAAAACAAGCATCAGATAAGAAGCTAGGAGTCTACTATACTCATTTAACATACATAACACCAGTGCATCCCCTAAGGTTTACTAATTGCTTCTGTTTAAATTGTTTAAATTATGTAACATTTAAGGCACTAGCATGAGAACCTAGTTCTCCAGAGCATTATCTCAACGGACTTTTTCATGTTACTGATCTTTTAGTCATTTAGTAGTTAAAGCTATGGAAGTTTTGGAGTGCATAAATAAAGAGGAGAAAATTTCACATGCATTTTAGGTTCTGAATGAGGCAAATACATTTTCTTGCCTAGAAACTATCTTTAGAAATGGCTGCATATTCTGCAATTTTTTTATTCCACACACTGTGGGAGGATAAACTTTATTTTAGAAAGTGCATGTTTTGTGGGCTCATCATGAGGAAAAGGAAGAAATTGCAAAAGGGTAGCTTCAGTGCTGTTTCCTTTAGGAATGACTGCTCTGCCTTCAGGTATCGTCACCATTTGAATTTCTTCGCTTTCCTCCTTAGTGCTGCTCCAGATCCCCATGACTAAGATTCCCCCTAAAAATGCCAATATTTTGTAATGAAGCAAAGCTATCAGTCATTGAAAAATAAATGCTCACTACATTAATCAGTTGCTTCCCTACTGACTGTGACACAGCGCTACAGGCTGGGAGGTCTTTGTTTATCTCATTTCCCCCCTCACTTGAGAAATAAGATGTTAGGCAAAAAAATTCAGAGAGAACAGAAAGATGGCAATACAGTGAGTCTCCCTTTCAGTCTGAGATTTCCTCCATTCTGAGATTTCCTCCCTCCTGATGCCTCAGGGAGGGAACTTGTTGTGCGTTAGTACACATTAGTACAGACACACAGACAAATGACACAAACACATAACAATCTTGTTATTCAAATTATATACACCATGCATGCTATTCTTTGCCACAAAAAAAACTCAAAATATCAGTGGAGAGTGTTTTTAGTTTCCCTGTTAAAATAAGGACTTTGGGTAAGAGGAGGGAATGATGTATGTGTCTATTTCACTATTTCATTGTGAAAACAGTAGTGGCCTGTAGTTTATGAGGCAAACCAATGAGGGAGGAAAGAGTGGGTTGATCTGGAACTCCAGCGCCCATGCTGCGGCGTAATCATCACCAAGATATTCCAAGTTCCTAATGACTGCACGTCTTAATTTTTCTGAGAGTTTCTATTTATATCTATTGTCCTGGCATAAGTTCTAATAGTTCCCACATTCATTCTCCAAACTGTCCCAGTATGGATGAAAAATCTGTGCTCACTGCAATGATAAATAACTGGAAAACTGACTAGTAAGGAAAAGCTGCAAAAATGATAAAGATTGCCTCTACCAATTGCCTGATTGGAACAAAGACGGCCTACCTATGAGCTGTGCGATCTAGGTGAGTCATATACCATTTGCCTCAGTTTCCTCAGCTTTCTAAAAGGATTAGAAACACCTGGTGGTGTTACAAGCATGTAATAAGGTAATATAGGCCTTATCTGGTTCATATTTAGATTCAATGTCTGCTTCATATTTAAGTCTCAATAAATGTGGCTATTTATATGACTTATTTGTTACTCTCTCAACTACTTTGTTCTTACACTGCGTAAAATTTAGCTGATTGAAATGTATTTAAGTTACCAGACAGCATCTTCTAAAACTGGATCATGGTACACACATTTAAGAAGAAAGGATGTAAGCCCGTGGTTGTTAATTCGACAGATCATAATCCTTGTTTACCTCCTAGCCCTACAGAGGAGAAAAATCAGAGTGGACTTCTGATTTGATTTATGCTTTGATATTAAGAGTTTTGAACGCACAATAACATCAGGGGAAGATGCGAGCGTCGCACACTCATCAAATGGAAAAGGCCTCAGAGAGATGAGCAAAGCCACTGAAGCCACTTGCCGTAGGCCATCAGTCGTAGTCACAGCCTGCTGATAACTGAAGTACTTCAAAGATGGAGCCCAGAACTGGCAACAGACCGTCTCCTTCTCCTGTGCACCTTATTGTCAATGGCGACTTCCTCCAACTCGTCCAGTAAGGGGTTTTCCTCTGGCAGACGCTACATCCCAAACAGTGAAAGGCAATTGTTTATTGAGACAACCTGGAGACTCCTGAGGGCTCTCAGGGAAGGTATAAAGGAAGTTTGACTGGGAGAAGGAGTGGGTGGGAGGAAGACAGAGCTATTGAAGCAGCAGGGACAGGTATTTTCCTCCATATTCATGTTCTTAAAATTGAATTACGTTTCTGTGAAAAGCCTCTTGTAGAATAACAACCTCTTTATGGTTTTACCAACTGAGACACAGAGAAACTATTTATGGGTGTGCTACAAGTTTTGAGTGGAGGCAAAACCCCCTAGTTATTTATTATTTTAATGATAGTAAGAACTATGGTTTGTATACAACTCCCACTCTTCACCAAGGCTCTCAAAAGTCTTTATGCCACCTGTTATTATATTTTAGTTTCACTTTAGTGCTGGGGAAGAGGGTCACCAGAAGAGGCTCACTGGACTTTCAATCTGCAGAATTTCTTGTCCTTCATATATTTAATGAAAAATCATGAGGGCATGATTTGGGCCTTTGAGGATATAAAAATAGCTCTAGATTTTGTCATTACTCTTTGTATTCACATAGTACACTGTTTTCTAGGCATAATTGGAACAGTACGTTAAATCCAGTACCTGAACTCACCTCTGTCCTAGAAGCTAATGGAAAATTTTAAATAGTAGCCAGCATGGAAGCTCCTTGTCACCCAGGTCTACAATGTTCTGGGTCTTCCTCAGAAGCCTCATAGAAGCAAGGAAAAGCCAGGTTGACCACATCTATTGAGGCCGTTGGGGGGAGAGGGGATACCACAGGCAAACTGAGAGCCTGAGGACTTCTAGAAAAATGCACAAGCAATCCAGAGGCCAATTCCTGCCTAATACTTCATTCAGATTTTGATCTAATAAGCTAATGATATAAATAGAAACTGTGCAGGGGCAGGTTAGAGCTACACAGGCATGTCACCCTTCACTTTGGGCTGACTTCACACCTGTTTATATGAAAAAGAAGGAAAGAAAGTAATTCCTTCAAGTCAGACCACTGATGCTTAGTGAGAATGCTTAGCTTGTGTTCTTCATTCGTGACACTGAATTTCAAGAAATGGCTAATAAATGCCAAAAAAATCGTTTTTATTTTGCCTAAGCCACTCTGTCTCTACCCCTGAGCTAGAATACTGATTCACTTCAGAGGGTTTCAAGGACCAGGAGATGTGATGTTGGCTCTCTGCATCTGTGGGCAGAGATCCCTACCCAAGCAAGCTCACGTCAAAAGCTTTCAAAGAGTTGCACATGCATTAAACATGTATCGATGTTATTCTTATGTTTGTTCTATACACTGTAGGTTATAACAAATGCTTCACATTGTGTTAAGTATAAGTAGTCTAGAGATGCTTACTGTGTATGAGAGGCTGGGTGTGAATCATATGCAAGCCTACAGTGTTTTACATGAGAAACCTGAGCATCGGTGGCTTTGCACGTGAGGGGTGGTATACCAGTTCTCCACATTGCCAAGAGCTGCTTGAGCTCCCGGCCATGTGCTTCTCCTGCATTAGCTCTGCTCACGACAGTCCTCTGCACAGGAGGCATTGCCACCCCAGTTTCTCTGAAGAAACTCTGAGTAACTGCATAAAGCCACATAGTCAGGGGAGGGCAAGGCAGGGAGATTCACTGCCTGGCAGTAGATTCTGCCCCTGCCACTAGCCTGCTGCATCTGTTCTTTCATATCCACGTGTCCTTCCTAGTGGGACACCTGGTCCTCAACCCTGGCTTCTCCTCCTTATGTCCATCTGATTTCCAATGCTCCAAATTGTCACATCTACAGAGTAAAATTTCTCAGTGGGTTTGGGTACATATAGCAGTGGTAGATGAGTACCTCAAAGGACAAACTCAGGGCCTTCACATGGAGCTACATACATCCTCGGCCTTTTCTTTTTAATTTTGAGACAGAGTCTTGCTAAACTGCTCAGTTATGCAGGCTGGAGACAAACATTCAATCCTCCTGCCTCAGCCAGCAAGGTGCTGGACATACAGCACCTTGTGGCACTTCGTGGCAATGTGCCACTGTGCCTTGCTCAAAATCCAGTTTACATATGAATATTTCCCATCCTTTCTTTCTAGGTTTTCAGTATTTGCTCTTTGTTCTTCTTATCTTAGTCTGTGTGGGCTGCTGTAAGGTGATACCACAGCTGGGTGGCCTACGCAACAAACCCTTGATCTTATGACTCACTGGGTGATTTCAGGGAAGTTACTGGCTCTGGGTCTTCATTTTCTGATTTAAAAAATGGACAGTACTATACTAATGATAATGCCCTTTCTGGACTGGCTGTGAATACATCCCATCATGTATAAGAAATTCATTTTCTAAACTGATATATGAGAGATCATAGGACATCATACACATATGCAGAGTGACACACCTGGGCTGCTACTGTGACTTTCTCACTAACAGCAAGCAGACACCATGGAAGTGAGGGGTATTATCTGTGTGCTAGGGAGAAATTGTAAGCAACAGCCCAGTGCAGATCAGTAAATTACTTAAGATTCTGGACAATTAGGGTGACATCAGGCAAGCACAGGAGCTAAAAGTCACTGAGGGCTCCTAGGAAAAAGCAAGTATCCCAGGATGCAAGCTGCACAGTGTAAAGGACCAGCATATAGCAGCTGCTTAATGAATGTTTGTTAAATGAATAAATATGGATAAAATTCACTGAGTGCATAATTCAATTCATTTACAGAGAGCAGTGAAATAGTGGTATCAAGATATTTCACATAAAGCACTAGCTGTTCCTGTCTACTTTAGCTGGAGAAAGAAATTAAAGGCCTTACCTTTGGTTCATTTTCTTAAGAGGAAATAAACTGGGTACTTGTGATTTAATTTTTACTTGTTTGTCTGTTACATTAAAATCTAAGATTGCCAAGGGCAGAAAAAAAGGGTCCCTGGGTCCTCACAGGTACCAGTCACTACTTGTTTTATGATTGAATTATATTCTTAAAAGAGGTAGCATCCTGGAGCTGTCAGCTGTCTTCTAGAAATCAATACTTTCTTCCTTCCTTCCTTCCTTCCTTCCTTCCTTCCTTCCTTCCTTCCTTCCTTTCTTTCTTTCTTTCTTTCTTTCTTTCTTTCTTTCTTTCTTTCTTTCTTTCTTTCTTTCTTTGGTACTGGGCACTGAACTGAAAACCTTGCTCTTGCCAAGTAGGCACTTATCCTACTGAGCTATCTCCCTGGTGCAAACCATACTTTCCAAGGCCAAGAAAAAGCTTCTAGGGGCTGGGGAGATGGCTTAATAAGCACTTCCCTGGCAAGCATAAGGGTCTGAGTTCAATCCCTGGTTCTGCAAAAAAACAAACAAACAAAAATTAAAAAAAAAAAAGAAAGAAAAGGCTTCTAAAGGAGTAGATGAATCTTTGAAAACACACAGGGAAGGAGGGAGAGAGGAGTAAAAAGAGATGGAGCAGGAAGCAGAAAAGGAGGGACAGAATTTCCTCCCTTCTTGGACTCCATTTATTTGGAAGTCCCTTCCTTCCCTGCCCTTCCTTCAGTGTAGATGTTCCCTGCCAGGAAGGGCAGGTCTCTGTTTTGCTGGACATGCGGCCAGCTCACAGGCTGACATACAACCTAGATTATTAAGGAATGATTTAGGACCACCATTTTTGGCAGTTTGTCATCATCGGGTAAAACGTGTATCTCCGTGGCACAGCGGTTCTCCTCCTAAGCTGGCATGGCTGTGCCAATCACGAGACCTAGACAGTGGAGAGCAGGGCTGCTTGTAAGCACCTTCAAGTGGGAGCAACCCGAGCACCCATCCGTAGGAGCGCGCACAGTAGTACTGCAGCCACCCACCAAAACTTTGCTGCAGCAGATGGGATGGGAATACATGAGCTGCGAGCAATGCAGCCAGCATTCCATCCTGGAACAAAAAGACCCCATGAAAGTGCAGGAAAGAAAACAAGAGCAATATTAGGTAAAGAAGGTTGCTTAGAAAGGGCTGCCTTGCTGACACGAGAAATCTTGAAGAGTGAAGTTCTTGAGCTGCATGCGTGGCAACCCCCAAGTGCTCAGCGCGGTGTGGAGGGGCATAAGGAGAGCGCATCAGCTGAGCCCTGTGCTCTGTGAGCCCCAGGGAAGGCCTTAAGAAGAGGAGGGCCGGGCCTGCGGGAGGTGACAGAAGCTGAAAGCAACAGGAAGTAGGTGCATTCTGTTTGTGAAACTCTACCTGTACCTCAATAAAGAAGGCCTGGTAGCAAGTTTATTTAGGAGTACTGTATGCACTGTGAAGTCACTATTCAGAGGTCATGGCCTCCGTGATGCACCGACTTTTCCTTAGAACCTAACTAATAATAATTCACAGATATCCTTGCGATTTCTCAGAGAAGGCACATAAACTCTGCAAGTTGGGGGTGGTGAGAGTAGCTAATCTGAGATCGTTATTCGGTTCTCTTTGCTGCAGATTGGCTGCTGGGGCATAGCCCGTCTCTGGCATACACCAGCATTCCCACATCATAACACATTGCTGAACCGTGTGTAGCTATCTCCACTGTTCTCAGTTTTGTTCTTCTTGAAGCCCTAAGGCACCTAAGATTCTGCCAAAATGCACTTTCTGGGCTTTGTTAATGCAGAGTCTTAAGTTAAATCACATCATTGCAGTAGCCATAACATATTTAGGGTTTAAACTGTAAAAATAGACGTTTACAGGCAGTTTGCTGTCTTAGTTACTTTTCTCTCATGACTGAGACAAAATACCCAACACCCATTGTTAAAGGTGGAAAGGGTTATTTAGCTCACAGTTTGTGGAGGGTTCAATCCAAAATCAGCCGGCTCTGAAGCCGGGTTGCACATGGCAGAAGGCAACTGTTTAGGGGCAGAAGCCCTAAACAGACAAAGCCGGTGGATCAAAGAGGGAGAAACCAGCTCTTTCTGCCCTTTGTCTTATCCAGACAAAAAGGTCACGATGGTCCAAACTGATCAGAGAGGTGGTCCAGCAGGTGCCCAGCCTTGGCCCCAGCACCTTTAATCCTAGCGCTGAACTAGGAGTCAATCACAAACTCTAGATCCAGTTGCCTCTGAAGAGCCTCATCTTCAAGTGCGTGAGGCTTTGGCGAGCCATGCAGACAGAAGCCACAGCGCTGCTTGTGTGTGAAACTTGTGGTCTTTCACAGTTCATGGGTGTTCCAGAAACATAATCCTTGCGAATTTTGGAGGGCCACTGCACCTGCAGTTTATTGTCTGTGGGAGTTCAAACTAGTGGGGACCACTCACAGTCTTATTCATAGGGCTGGTTATTAAGTAATGCTCAAATAAATCCTGCTTTGGGAGCCCCAGTCCTAAAATAGTATGTGTAATGCATGATATTACAAATATCATAGGAACAACATGTGTAATATATGATAGTCCTCATGTTTTGAATATCTTGTTGATCAGCTTTTCTGGTGTGCAGTGGAGGTGCTGTGATTGCTCTGCCAGCTAAGAGGGAAGGGGGTGCTGAAGAATTAATGATTTAAATAGGGGTGTTCCACCAGGAGGCGGAAAAAGGGTGTCAAGGCGGTGTTAGGAATCTGGGAAAACTGCCAGTGAGGTTTGCATGATAAGGGTGGAGAGAAACATACGAAGAAATATGGCCCGGCGCTTGATCTGCTTCCCTTCCATTCGCAGGCCGTTTACTCTTCAACAAACCTGTGTGAACTTCAAGTTCCCTTAAGAACATTTAAAAATACAATTTCTGTGAACTGGTAGCCTGACCACCAGAGCTACTCAGTGGGCGAGCTCCGGAGACTTCCCGAGTCACCCGTCGCCGGCCACCTCTTGCCCTGCTACCTCCACTGCCGCAGCTAACACGAAGCCCATTACAATTTGTAAATTAAAAGCCAGTGGGCAAGAACATAATCTTGGCAAAAGCCCCTTGGGAAATCTGACAACTGCAAGAGCACCGTGGAAGAGCGCTTTCAATCCCAGCGCACACCCCACTGCTCCCGCACCCCACCGCTCCCGCACCCCACCGCTCCCGCACCCCACCAATGCGGGGGTCAGTGGCCAAGGCCGAGCGCAGGCCAGGGCAGGGCCGGCCGGGCGGGCACGCTCAGGGGCTGCGGGCCTGCCCCGCGAGGCGTGCTTCTTTGCACATTCTTTTAAATCCTCGTGTGGCTGGCATTTGGGAAAATATCGGCAGCATCCAGACGTCGCAATCCTGATGACAGCTCCGAAAATCCCGTCTTTCTCACAGAAACATCAACTGTCAGCTCACCGCCCCGTCACGAGAGAGCGGTCCCCACCCAAGTCGTGCCCTAAATAGAACGAATTTCAGATGCACGTGTTTGGCAGCTCCCTCTCAAGGCCTCGACAAATATTCAGGTAGGAAATAGCCTGAGAGGAATGCTACTGATAAAATTAGTTCAGACGTTTCCCAGAAAACAAACCCGATCCTGCCGTGATACCCGATAGCGCAGCTTTCGTTCGTCCTGGGGACCTTCGCAAACCTGCACAGCCCCGAGGTCTGGCCTCACACTGTCTTCATCTTCCTCCTTCCTAAGCTCATCATTGGCACTTCCTGCTCTAAAAACAGAACAAAGTAAATCCATCCCAATCCCCAGAAAACTGGACTGTCGGGCTAGGACTGTTTACAAGTGAGCATGCTGAAGGTTAATGTTCAAGGCCAGGCGTTATTTATATAGATTTTAATTTTATTTATGATACCATTAGAGTCATCTCATTGATCTATAGTATAGTCATCCCAGGGCATCATTTGCTTTCCCAAAGTTCTATTCAAGGCTTGGTATCAAAGGCTCTCTTTGAGACCTTTTGTGTTTTGCCTGATCAGCAGCCATAGAACGCATTTATTTATTTATAAATAGATAAATAAATTTATCTATTTATATATATTGTGGCTGGCTCAGCCTGCCCTGGGGCAGGGCTGGTGTGGCATGTGGTGCCTGGGATCAAACTGCAGTCCCTGTGTTTTGCCTAAGCTTGCCTAAGCAGGTGCTTTAGACTGCTGAGCTATCCAGTTCAGAATGCTTGTTTTTAATCTCCTCTTCATGGGTCACACGCTAGCTTGGGTGACATCCCCTTGTCTCGTCTGAAATCATTATATACCCAAACCTTTTAAACCCTCTCTTGAAAAGCATTTCACTGTCCTCTCCTCTAGGCCTGTGGTCTTGCTGACTTTCAGGTAAAAGCCCCCTGAGGACCTGCCCCTTGCCCTGCTGGGCCTGCAGCCAAGTGAGTGTTCCCAGGATGCTATGGAGATCCTTGTGCCAGGTCTCTGGGGGATTCTCATTCTATCCTCAGCAAACTTCTGTAGGGACAGGTATCGTTCTTGTACCAGTCAGCAGATAAGGAAACCAAAATTTTACAGAATAAATCAGCTAGGTGTAGTGGTGCATGCCTGTAATCCTAGCACTCAGGAGGCTGAGGCAAGAAGATCATTCCAAGTTTGAAGCCAACCTGAACTACATGGTGACACCCTCACTTCAAAAGAGAGAGAGACAGAGACAGAGAGAGACAGAGAGAGAGAGAGAACAAAGAAAGAAAGAAAATAAGGGATTCTAACCAGGTCAGATAAGATTATTTGGCAAACTTAGGATATAAATCCTTTATATCTCTAATTCTTAAGCTCATAGCTATCACTACTTCCTATCTTTCACTTATTTTATGATGAAAATTAGAGGGCAGTCACTTTTCATGATGCTTTCATTACACAAAAGAGGAATTTGCGGACTAATATAACATATATAGCTAATATAATATATTAGTTATAAAGTTATAACTGTACCTGATATATTTACATAAAATATTTTTCTTTTATTGTGTTTTAGAAAAGGGTCTACAGGGTGTTCAGGGTCTCACTACTAGATTGGACTCATAGTGATCCGCCTGTTTACAGCCTCCCAAGAGCTCGGATTACAGGCGTGCGCCACCACGCCCAGTCTCAATTGCTGTCTTAGTGCACTCCAGGGGCGGGGCCAGTATGGCAGGCCTGGGGATTAACCCGAAGCCCTTGCCCCTGCTTGCAGGTGCTTTAATGCACTGAGCTATTTGGCCAGCACCCCAAAAATTATCTGAAAAATAGCATATACTAGTATGAATAATACAGAAGTTCTAAAATGGTGAAAAGGAAAGAGCCCTTCCCTATTCCTAGCACCTTGACAGGCACTACAGCAAGCAGCTGAGTGTGTGCTCTTCCTGCCATCTTTCTTATACTTACAATTAATATGCCTAGAATATTCTGTGTGTAGTAATTTGAGTCCTGTGATTTCCTCTTAGGGCTATAATAATCCATTCCCCCAAGACATTTTCTATTCTTTTGGTTGTCATAGAGATGGTGTGAGATCTTAATAAACATGTGCTGATTCATGAGATGAAAGCTAGCCACTCATTATTAATTTTATTGGTTAAGACATTAAATAGATACACATACAAGTTAAAAGTTTAATCATCGACAAAGATATATAGTAAACATTTTCCTCTTCTTCCTTAGAAAGACAACTTACTCTCCCAAGCGTGAAGACCCAGGCTTTCGGCGGACTTGTTGGATGTCAGTACTCACAGGAGCATGTGTGCTTGCGTTCTCCTTTGTGACATTCTCAACTCAAGAGGGCTGAGTCCAGAGAGAAACTTCATTTTGAGCAAAGATCCAACTTCTGCCTTATGACTCTAATTTCTTAGAAGAGTGATTAACCCTTCCTCATCCTATAGGACTCAAACATCAACAACCATAATCCCACATGATGTAATAATTTTCATATTATTTAACAGAGGCACACATAAAGCCTGGGGGAGTAGTTTCATTATGTTTTTTCTAGAGTGATTCATAAGACTTGATTAGAGAACAAAATTAGCTTTATCATTACTGCTGTAAGCTAATTGAATCTCTTTACCCTGGTGCTTAAAATTCAATGTAATGGACATAAGTATTTTCATTTTTATGCATTTGTTAGGGTCTGTGGAAAAGTGTAGGGGCTGGGGAGATAGCTTAATAGAAAAAGCACTTGCCTGGCAAGTGCAAAGACCTGAGTTCAAGCCCTGGTTCCACGAAAAAAAAAAAAAAAAAAGAAAGAAAGAAAGAGAAAAGTGAAAGCACAGGATACAGCAGTTTTGTAGGTTTGACAGGAATAGTTTAAAGTTTAGATATTATCAAATCTACTCTACAGAATTCCTTGGAGTGTTATTAAGAAAGAGGGGTTCCATACAAATAAAATTCTAGAAAATTTCCAGAAAAATCTAGATGAAAGTCAGTTACTGTTTTTAATTGAAGGATCTATGTAATAGAACTTTTAGTATCAAACAATAAAGTTTGAAATTTTAGAAAAAGGAAAGAAATTAAAAATGACCAGAGAAAACAGTACTTTTTTAAGGGCAAAGTTTTCAAAGAGCATACTGGGGTAAGTGGTATGGGACTTTGATAAGTTTGGAACTATGTAAATAGATATATGACATGTGTCTCAGATGAATCAGGTAACCATTTAATTAGTATAAGAAAATTTATTATTACTATTATTATTATCATTATTGAGACAGGTTCTCGCTATGTAAATCAGGCTAGCTTTTGTTTTGTTTTGTTTTTTAGTATGGGGTCTACAGGGTCTCAGTACCACAGATTGAACTAATAATGATCCTCCTGTTATCAGCCTCCCAAGTGCTGGGATTACAGGCACGTGTCCCCACACCCAGTCTCAGTCAGCATCTCAGTGTGCCCTGGGGATGGGGCCAGCACAGGACACCAGCCTGCGCTCTGCCTAAGCAAGCACTTGAGGATGCTGAGCTATCTGGCTGGCCCTTAGACTAGCTTTGAGTTTACTATGTAGCCCAGGTTGGCCTGGCAGTGATCCTCCTACTTACGCCTCCCAAGTGCTGGAATTATAAGCATACACTGCCACTCCAGGCTAAGAAAATTATTTTTTAGAGCATATTTTGCCAGTAGCTAGAAGAAAGAGGTATAGAAGCCTTGGATTCAAGTCTACACTCTCTTCAGCCTGGCTCCATGACCACAGAGTGACAAGAAGGGGAGGGTACTTGGTACTAATATTATTACTGTACAACTCTGAGCTTCAGTTTCTTCACTTGAATATAAACTGAAACATAAAATCTCTTAATGAATAAATGATCCTAAAGTAGGATTAAAACATAAACCAGAGACTGGAGCAAAAATATTTATAAGGCATATGGCCAACAAAGTAGTAATATTCAGCGCACAGGCAGTCACTACAAATCTGTAAGGGGGAAAAAAAACAAAAAACAACTGAATTAAAAATGAGCAAAGGATAGAAACTGAGGATTCGCAAACTATAAACATATGCCAATAAACACTAAAAGGCTTTCTGATTTATTTTAAAAATGCTAATTAAAATAAGATATCACTTCACATCTATCAGACTGGCAAAAAATTTCAAGTCTGGCAAAATGGTCATATGGATTGATACAATTATTTCAAGAATGATTCAGCAAGAATTAGAGTGAACAAGTACTTACTCTCCAATGCACAATGACCACTCCTAGGACTGTTTGCCTGGGCAGTGCTTTCAGATCCCTTCGAACTGAGATAGGCGGGGAACGATAACGTCCACATGACACACTGGGGTAGATCTGAGAAGGCAGCTCCGGGTGCAAGGGGACCCCTGGGTGGCCCTCAGACCTCACCTGCCCTCCCGCTGGGCTGAGAGGCTCCGTATGGTCTACACAGCCCTGAGGTGTTGCTTCTAGAAGCTTGACCCCCAGAAGTTGTTTCTGTGTTCAAGGAGATAGCTACAAAAATACACACCATAGCATTTCTATGATATGAGAAAAAGTGGCAAGTGAACAAATAACCTAAAGACTCCTCAGTTGACCTTTGGGGGGTCAACTCAAATCACTTCCTGTCAGGAATGCAAAAATAAATTCAAGTATATAGTGAGACTCCACAGTGTACTTAGAATCGATGAACTTAAATATTCTAGCTTTCTTGACATATGGACACGATAGTTTCAGTCACCCAGCTGCACCCTGGGACTGAAGCTATTCTTCCTAACTCCGGCAGGAACAGGAAGTGCGACAGCCGCACTAGCCACCTTGAACTGATCGCTCTGCCACGCTCAGAGACATCGAAGTACCCCATAAATCTGGACATTTATTGTAAGTCAATCCAAAACTTAAAAAATGAACTTGAATTATAGAAACAAAGTTCAAACTGTCTGTTGAATTAGAACAGCAAACACAAAATGATACACATGCCATAAATTTATGTGTATTAATTTGTTTTCTGTTATTACACTGAAATCACTGAGGCAAGCTAGCTTTATAAGAAGATTTATTTCAAAATTTAGGAAACTGAAAGCCCGAGGCACGCCCCAGCTGACCCAAGTGCCTCTCACCAAGCTCTACACCTACAAGTTTCCGTGCTACTTCCCAGCGCACAACCCTTTGGACAAATTCCCCACACAGGAACCTTTAGGAGGTCAACTCACATCACTTCCTGTCACAAGACAATGTATGCATGTTTTTCAAACCAACAAAACCATGCACACCCATGTGTATTATAAAAGTTATAAAAACATAAATAAAAAGGCCATCACAAGGAGTGAGGGCAGCTGAATTTGATGAAGGGTGAGAGAAATCTAAGAAGATTTATGGCCTCATATTTCTTAAGATAAATAAAGCAAATGTGACAATAAGTTTACTAGTGAGATCTGGATAGTAGATATATAGATATTTTATATATTTTGACTATACTTTCTATGCATTTGAAATATTTCATAATGCAAGAAGCAAAAATCTGAACAAAGAGAGCAATAGTTTCAAGCTTGGATGTAAACTAGAATGCCAGAAATCAGCCTTAAGAGCATCAACATTGTTTAAAAACCATCCAGTGATTCCATCATACAGGTCAGGGCTGAGCCCTGCTGAATAGATGATCTCAGTGTTTCTTTCCAATAATATTTTCTTTCTCTGAACATTGCAATTGCATTGTTTGCTCATATGGTTTTGTGAATACAACTGGATGAAAAAGGAGCCCTGAGCACCACCTGTATTCACAGAGAACTTTTTGCCTCGCGGAAACCACTGACCTTTTCTGGCTCACGGTCCCTTCTTCCAACGCTGCACGCTTCTCTTCTCTCATTTAAATAGCTCTCAGTCCCCCACCCTTCCCCTCCCACCTTTCTGGGTCCATCCTAGCAAGCAATTCATCCAAGCTCGACACACTTAAGCTCTGAGTCATTCATATGCATTGCTTTTGAAAGTATTAAATAGATCCATATGCTTATCTACACTGATATAGATTTTCTCCTTCAGAAAACAGAATACAAAAAAAAAAAAAAAAATCATTCCAATGTGTACATTTCCAATATTTTAAGCAAGCATCTAAAATGAAGCAGAAATTAAAAGTAACTTGGACCAGAATTTTGAACATTAAAACATTACAGCAAATTGGTAAAACATAAACCAAACATATAGATGTCTGCTTCATCTCCAAAAAAGTTACTCTTTCCCTGCCACAGTCTCAGACAGCTCTCACAATGGCTCCACTTCAATCTGAGGGGGACTGGCAAGGGAACAGCAATGAATGTGGTGTTCCCAGCCCTCTTACTCTTTATTAACCTTTCCAACTCCAGACATTCTTAGGATGTCATCATCGACCAATCAGATCTCCTAATTGTTTGAAGTCACTTTTGCAGTCAGCCACACTGAGCTGAGACAGAATCAAAGAAATGTGACAGTCTCCTTTGCCTGGGAAGTTGTGTCATGGGTAAACATATGATTTCGGTTAGATTTCTCAAAACATGGAAAAATCACTTTCAGACCCTCTGCTCTACCTCTGGGGATACTTATTTTAGATTAGAGCCACTAACGTGCCACTGTGCTGAGTAAACACTACCAAAAGCTGATCTCAGGGACAATAAGGAAAGAGATGCTGAGCTGTAGTAAATGTCAGCCAGGAAGACTTTGGACACCACTGAAGGATCACTGGAGAGCTGACATCCCATAAGGGGGAAAATGGATAAGAAATCTCATGCCACAATCGTGAGAAAAGACAGACATGATTTCCATCCAGACTCTGCTTTTCTAAAGTAGGACCTTTAGCAGATCACTTAACCGTCTGAAGCTTCAGTTTCCTCATGTACAAGTGGAGACTACGCACTGGGACCTCCATGCTCAGTCTCTCTGGAGAAATGGTGAACTCTTACACTGGGCTTAAAGATGAGCTTGAAGGGCCTGAAAAGGCCCAAAAATAAGGAAGTTCTCAAACAAACAACAACCAAAGTGAAATAAACAAAAGGTGGGGGGAGTATTATGCACCAGTGAAAAATGCTTCCAGTGGCCAAAACTAGTGTTATGTGATGAAAACATAAATAATGTGGTACCAGATGCAGTAGACTGAATTTTTGTGTTCCTTTGGAATTCATACCTAGTCTCCAATATGATAGGATTTGTGGGTGGAGTCTTAGGAGGTTACAAGGCCGGAGGGTGGAGCTCTGACAACAGGATTAGTGCTCCTGTAACAGAGACATATAAGTACTTCCTGTCTTCTTCTAGGTGAGAACCCAGTTAAGAAAAGGGCCTTCTGTAAACCAGGAAGGCTAGAAATCCGGCGGCATCTGGATCTTAGAATTTCTTCTCTCCTGTACTCTGACAAATAAAATAAATTTCTCTTGTTTATACGTCATTTAGTCTATGGCGTTCTCTTATAGAGCCTAAACAAGACTTTTGATGACAGCTAAAAGCAGAAAATAGGTGCCCTTAGGTCCATACACATGTAAAGGAATGATTGAACGAAATGTTTAAAATGAGAGACTAGAGACAAATCTCATGCTCAGAATAACCTCGAGTGGTGCGTGTGGCAGCCTCCCCTTGAAACAGTAGACACCCGGCCTCCCCTGAGGCACACGCTGTGCGGAGTGACTTCCTTTTCCAAAGTCCCGCATTGTGGAGAGAGAGTAACTTCTCGGTGAGGAGAGTGATAAACTCACTGAAGCCACATATTCCAGTTGGATCTCATTGGCAATAAATGACATTGATAGTAGGTGCCCTTGTGGGACAAGAGTGGCAGTTCTCTTTGGTGCTCTTCTCAAGAATCCACCTGGTCCTGTCGTAAGAGAATGCCAACAGCTGGCCAGTCCCACTCAAAACTTTCAAGACTTGAGCTTAGTGCATGGTGATAGACCTGGGTCTATTAGTTTTTTCAGCAGCATTTGTTTAAGTGGCTATCTTTCTTCCAGTAAGCATGTTTGGCCCCTTTGTCGAAGATCCGGTGGCTGAGTGTGTTCGTAGAGGCCTCTGCATCTTCTAATCTATTCCATTGCTCTTCAGGTTTATTTTGTTGCCAACACCATGCTGATTTTATCACAGTAGCTTTGTAGTATAATTTAAATTCAGGAATTGTATTGCTTCCTCCCTTGTCTTTGTTGCCCAGGATTGCCTTTGCTATTCTAGGGGGATATAAATGAAGGACCATTTTGTAGTGAAATATATATATATATGATAGATATGCAGCTACTTTCTCTTAATTTAATGAGAAGAAAATTTGTACTAATAATGTTTGGACAAGATATCATGTCTGCATCTTGTACTATGGATAACTACTACAAAGACAACAATATGCAATGCATTAATTACTGTAACTGTCCTACTAACCTGTTTTGAAGCTGTCTCATTGCTATTTGTTTCTCAATAAAACTAATAAAAAATAAAATAATAAAACTTTCAAGAACCAGGAAAATCTGAGAAACTTCCTCAGCCCATGCAATGTACAGATACATGACATCTGCTTGTGAGATGGCATTCCAGATAGGATTCTGGGACAGAAAAGGGATAATGGCAAAAAGCAAGAAAATTAGAGAAAAACACAGACTTTGGTTAATAACTACATGTCAAGATTGGTCTACAAACTGTGAAGAAATTGAGCCACACTAAGGTAAGATGTCAATAACAGGGAAGCTGGGTGGAAAACTGAGAATGCTTGCCTGATTTTTGCAACCCAGTAGTCTAGAGCTACTGATTAAGAGCTCTCTCACTGAGAAATTGTAGGGGTTAGATTGAATATGAATGATTAGCATTTAGCATTAGAATCTATCACAGTGCCTGGTGCAGTGGACATGTTAATATTGGATAACTATTAGTGGTTAGTTGTATTAATGAAGGTTAACTCAGTGGGTACATCTCACTTGGAAACTAGCTTCAGAACTGGGGAGGCTGAGTTGTGGTCAGGGTCAATCCCAAGAACTGATATTAAATAAAATGCTATTTCAGAGTAGACTCGATGTTATTTGGGGGAACATTAAGAGAGATCTGACAACACTTAATAGCTCCAGCATTAATTCATGTCTTCTTTTCTTTTTTTTTTTTTTTTTGTCTTTTTGAGACAGGGTCTCACTATGCAGTTCAGGCTGTCCTTAAGCTCACTTCGTAGCTCAGGCTGGTCTCGAACTCACAACAATCCTCCTGCCTCAGCCTCCCGAGTGGTGGGATTACAGGCATGCGCCACCACGCCCAGCTTGTAATGTCTTCTTTTCAAACCAGTCATCTTGGGAATTTTAGCCTTTTTATCTTTGTGAGGCAAGTCTTCCTATCACTTTTTTATAGCATTACCCTAAATTCAGGATGTAAGTAATGATTGGATCTGAGTAGTGGGTTGGATCATGCTTCTGGATTATTAAGCTTTCTCACACTTCTGCAGAGAGCTGGGCAACGTTCCTTCTAATAACTTTCTTCTAGCTCTGTCTTCTCAGCCAACACATCTAACGTGCAGTCATTTTGTGCAAAGGGAGCTGTGTGCGTCTCCAGCCCCGAAGCATCGCAGTGGTGTGCAGCAGATAGTGGCCTGAGGAGAGGCCCTGAGCCTTCTGCGTTTCCCCCAGAATATTTCTACTCTCCTTTCACCTCCTCCAGTTTCTTCCTTAATCCCCTTAAACCCCACTTCCCACTTGAATTTCAAATTCTCATGTCTTTCTCCTCTGGGAGCTTGATTCAGATTTGTTTTTGAGCATCGGGGTCACAGCCCCCCTGTGCTGAAGGTATTTTCAAGCATTCTACATGATCTCTCTGGGTTTGTCAACTTTCCAGAGTGAAGCCAACTCCTGCTCCACATGGTAACCTTCCCACATGCAGCACTAAGTCAACCATACCGGAGTGATGCTAACTTGGCTGTCATCCACAAAAGTACCCAAAGCATTCAAGCGTGCCTGCCTACTCAGGGGGTGCATCTCCCTTGGAAGCCAGCTCCAGAACTGGGGAGGCTGAGTTGTTTTCAGGGTCAATTCCCAAGAATTGATAATAAATAAAATCAAAGCCTTGTCTATAATCCCAGCACTTGGGAGGCTGAGGCAGGAGGATTGCTCTGAGTTCAATACCTGCCTGGGCTACACAGTGAGTTCAGGACTAACCTGAACTACATAGTAAGACCCTGTCTCATCCCCCATCACAGCCTCCAATAATTGCCCCTTTTTCCTTCCTCAGTCTCTTTCACTAATCAGGTTTAGTCATCTTTGCTTTTTATTTATTAGTCATGGCTATACTACTTTTGGCAAATGAACAAATGAATAAACTCAATTTCTTCCATTTTCTGTTACTATAGAAGGGAGTTTTGTGGTTGAGTTGTTAGTTGTAAAAACGTAGGTATAACTGACATAAATTTTTATCATCCAGCTCTCCAGCCATCCACTGCTTACCTGGCCATGCTGCTTTGATGAACACTTGCTGCTGGCCAACTCATGCCGGGCGTTGTGCTGGGTAATGGAGAAGCAGGGTGAGTAAGAAGCCCTGCCCTCAAAGAGCTCCTTGTCCAGTTGTAGGGAAAAACCAAACAAATTCATACACATGCGACATGACAAGCACCACCAGGAAAGTACCCATGGGACTCCTAGAACTCGTGCTCACAAAATGATTCCTTGGAAATCAAATATGGACCATTTCATGGGCTTTCTGAAAGTACTTCAGAGGGGAAAAGGAGCGTCTCACCCTTGGTGGTTCCTATCTTTGACCACAACTAATCTCTGAGTTGCCCTCAGTCTGTTTTCTTCTCTGAGTAACACTGTGATTGCAATTGCTGCCTGAGAGGATCTCAGATGTCCTGGGAGGATCATATGAAAAAAAGTTCTTCATAAGGGCTACAGGGACACAGTTAATTGGTCATTTCATTATTATAGCTATTACAAGGCAAAGGAGAATATATTTCCCTTACAACTCCTCAGCTCCGTTCAAATTCCTCAAGAATTGAAAATATTAGGTGGATCAGGTCTTTCTCTGGAATGATCTGTTCAGTTAGGCCAATGAAGCTCTCATCCTGGTCGCTCAGCAGTGAGTGCTGGAGGACAGCCTGACAGCATGATTGATTGACTGACTGACTGATTCATTGATTGCAACAGGGTCTTTCTGCATGGTTCAGGTTGACTTTGAACTATGTAAATCAGGCTGGTCTGGAACTCACAATGATTCATCTACTGCAGCCTCCTAAGTGATGAGATTGTGTGGGCCACAACGCTGGGCTTCATAATGCATTTCTGGGGCTGGTGAGATAGCTCAGCGGACTAAGCATCACAGATCCCGCCGCCCCCGGGAGGGCTGAGCTGGCTACAGAGGCCTGGCGTGGTGGCGCAAGCCTGTAATCCTAGTGCTGGAGAGGCTGAAACAGGAAGTTCACTACGAGTCTGAGCTGCACAGTGAGACCCTGTACCAAATACATTAAACAAACATAATCAAAAAGCACTCAAGAAAAAAAGCGTTTCTGTTTTTCTACTTTTCGTCTGTGTGCACTGGAGATGGAAACCAGGCCTTTCTCACTGAGGTTCAACTCCGGCGCTTTTCTTTTTGTTTAATTTGGAGGAAGAGTCCTGCTAGGTTGCTAAGTTGCCCAGGCTGGATGCAACTTGAGCTCCCCTGCCTCAGTTTCCTCGAGTGCTGGCTCCGGCCGGCTGGCGGCACAGGGTTGAGCCCTGCGCTGTGTGCTGGCCTGAAGCTGCGCAGGGCAGCCCTTGTGAGCCGCCCGCCCCAGCACCCTGCTCCACAGCCCCGCCAGAATCTGACGCCTGTTCGGAGGGTTCACAGCACACTGTGGAAACGACTCGGGGTGCTTTCGGGATCCCACCTGCAAGCGCAGACCCACCCACAGTGCCCTGACTGCCTCCACCGGGCGAGTCGGGGCGCACCCAAGCCACAGGCCACGGCGCACGAAGCCACAAGTCCCTCTCGTGAGCCCACTGAATGTAAAGCTCCCTTAATCCACACAGAAATAAAACCGCAATGCGAGCCCGCCCAGATCTCAATGCCAGGACCTCTGCCGCCACCCGAGCCGGGACTCCAGTGGCCCACCCGCCTGGCCACACAGTTCGCCTGGCAGAGCGTCCCCGCGCCGTCCTCTGTCCCCTCCCAGACGCTTTTGCCATTTTTGGTCACCCAAATAGCACCCCAGAATGCCTCCTTGGGTGACATCCCAGGTAGCCACTGCCGGTTTCTGGCGTCCCGTCTGTTCCTGCAGGCCTGGCCTCGGCACGCTGGTAGCAAGAGAGCTCCAGCGGGCCGCGGGGGTGGGGCCGGCCTCTGAGGCGGCTCTATCAGGGCCCTGCAGCTGTCGGCTTGGCTGCCGAAGCCGGCGATTGTCCCCTGCAGCTCCCCGGGCCGGCAGTGAGGCGCTTGTGGATATTAATTGGGCTTTCATTATGTGAATGCACCCAGCGGCCTTTGCAGTCAATTCCTGTATCTGTATCGATTCATAAAAAAAAATGCCAATAAACAACAGCTCTTTCCAAGGAGCTTTTAATGTTCTAGATAATTAGCTGGTTTATATGTTTTCCTCATATTCTTTTCTTTCTTTCCTCTTCTACTTTTTTTTTAATGTAACACATTACAGCATAATAGATCACAGGACCTTTGGGGCAATGAGCGGGCATGCTGGCTAAATCACCTTATTGCAGTCCCGCACAGTGGAAAGAGGCTTAATGCTAAATTATCAGATACCAGCTATTGTAGGAACCAAGGAAGAAAAGTGCTCCAAAATGACCTTGGTGGTGCCTCGGTGCCACTCTTTGTTCCATCCGCGACTGGCCCTTCCGAGGAAGCCCACCTTTGGGTCATTGTCCCCTAAAATGTACAGTGGGGCCCGAACTCAGGCTGGGAGAGAGTCTCCGCTCCTTTGATGTATTGTGGCTACAAGGTATATTCTGGCCTAGGCTTTCAAACAAAAACCTTATGTTATATTTATGTGTGGCTGTGAGCAAAATTACACTATTAGCTTTGGAGTGTCCCAGCCAGCCACCCAGAATTACTGCATATGACCTCACCTAACATGGAGATAAAAGCAGAAATTGCACAAAGCTTTAATTTGCTGAAACTTTTCAAAGAAAAGACTTTCATGAAAAGTTAGCAGCACCACAGCTGTGCAGAACTCTTGCAGAAAATATTATTGTCACAGGAATCTCATGCTCTGCAGCAGAATCTTCGGTCCCTGTGGTCCCCTGAGCTGTTAATGGCATTGACAAAGAAGAGCAGTTCCCAAAGAGAGGATGCAGGAGGATTCTAGATGGTCATTGTTCCCAGTCCCACGCCATAACTTTAACAGGAAGTGGAGGCTGTCGTAATTCTAGCACCTAGGTAGTGCTACAGATCCTAATAAAGCTCTTCCTCTCGTTTCTCAAACTCTGGGCAAACAGTTTCTTTAATCATAAGCAGTTTCTAGTTAATTCTCTGTCGTTGGTGCTGGCCCTGAGTCTTTTTTTCTCTCTCTCTCCCTCTTTAAATAAAAGGCCCATTGCCAGCAGTGGAAACATTCAGCAAAAACTCCAAATGCAGAAATTCAGCACTGATAACACTGTCACTGCTGTGCTCAACTGTGGAGTGTTTCTGCAGTGTTGTAGAAGGTTATTTCTAAGGCAATATCTGAGGAAAAACAAGCAAATGGTGGCTTAAGTAAAGATAACGGTGTAGCCATGGCAGGAAATAAATTGGTCTGAACCTGCTTCATGGAAATATCCAGTGATGGTCATACAACTGTGGGTTGTAAAAATATAAAGAGTAACTTTTGGAGAAAATCTAGATTTCTTGTATCTAAGAAATGTGAAAATATGCACTATGTTACTTTTCTTCATAAAATGAAAAATAGGTAGTGAATAAAAAAATATTTATCTCTCCTATACATTTGAGAAAAGTTTCGCAAGTTTTTAAATCCAAAACCAAGGAGGAGCCCAGGACCATTTTTAATTAGGAAGACAATTAATGCCTGTTTAGTACCACATGGAGTCATGATACTTCACTTATTCTCTTTTAAGTTAATAGGAAAATAATAAGATAGCCAAGAATACCGGGCAAAATTTTTATTTCAGTGTGGTGTTCTGGCTTAATAGCTGTACAAACACACCTGTACTAATTAAGGATGTTAATAAGGAAAAAAAAATAAGATTTCATTCAGAAGGCTACAAAGACGGTACAATGGGAATGCACTGCCATTCAGAGCAATACAACAGGAAAGAGATAGCGATTAGCAAGACAGAGCTGCCGCGTTGTGCCTCTCGCCTTCTCGCACTGCCTGGGTGGGTCCGCAGTAGCGTCTCTAGTGATTTCCTCTGCTTGTCTAGTTTCCATTATGTTCTGGGTTCTAGACGGAGTGCTTAGCCTGCTAGGAGTAGTATTTCTCAGATCATTCAGAGGTAGGCTATTGGAAAGATCAAAAATCAGTTGTTCCTTATTTATTTTATAAGGGCTTTGGAGTGGGGTGGAGAGACGGGAAAGGACCAAGATGGGTGCTTATCTGTATTTTGTGGATTCTCTTTTATTTTTCAGCTCACTTTCTCTCTTGACTAACCCGCAGTCATCAGGGCCTGTGGAAAGTGGATAAACTCCAGAGTACCCATGCATGTGTCTTTCCCTGCGACATTTACAGCTTGTCTCCATTTCATCTATTCCATTCCACTTCCAAATAACCCTTACGCCCATTCTGAGAGTTTGCCTAACTCAGCAGCCACTCCGATGTGCGACACCAACCGAGCAATGGGCGGAACCTGTTTTAGAGGGGCCACATTTTCTGAATCTCAAATCAAGACACATTGTCTCAGATGTTGGAAAGAGAAACTGGCCAAAGTATGTAAAACTTAGATGCACTCGGAAAGTCCACGCCTCAAGCTGGCATTCTTTTCAGAATCCTAGGGTGACATTTCAGGACGGCACTCCGGATAGCCCGAAAGGAGACAGAGTCAGGTTTGTTTGTTTCCCTACACCCTGAACAGATCTCAGACAAGAATCCTGTGGGTCCTACTACTCCCAGCTGGGTCGTTTTAGAATTTTGCTCCGGGTCTCCCACTCCAAAGGGACTCCCATAGCACTGTTGGCTGCACGGGCCGGGACACGCAGAAGGCCCAGCAGGTTGAGGGTGACTGATAGATCCTTACAGAGCAAAGCAAGCCATAAAAGCAAGCAGAGCAAGAACAAAGGGTTCTTGGGCACACAGAGCTTGCCCCACTACAGATCTTGCTTGGACACAAGAATCTTTAGACCCGCATCAGCTCAGTGAGGCCGTCCCTCAGAGTCATTCTGTGTGAGGGTCACCCAGCTGGCCTCCCCGTCTAACACCCTAACGCAAGCCCTGGAAACGTGGCTCGGTGCATTCAGACGGACCGCCGCTGCCAGAGTCAAGGGCTTTTCGAGGACTTCAGATGCACAGAGGAAGAATATGAAATATCCCAGGTGTAGTTTTAAAACATTAACTACATGTTAGAATAACATTTGGAAAAATATGATTGGAGTTTGACCTGTTCCTTTTTGTTTTTAAAAACGTGACCACCAGAAACTGGAAGTTATGCACGTGGTTGTGTCAGGGCTAACACTATGTACCTCCATTGTGTGTTCTGGTCTAGGTAGCTGGCTGGTGAAACAGGACATGATTTTATAGGACAAGATAACGAATCTGTCCTTCACTTTACAGTTGATATTAACACAAGAATTCAAAATATAAGGTACAAAGATAAGTCATGTGCATACTTTTTGGGGGGTAAATATGTATTTTTATTATAATTAAGTCTCTCAAAAATAGGTGAAGAATGTTTGGGCAATTAGATAGCAGTTTAAAACACAAAATTATGAAGATCTTGCTTTCCATTTTTAATTTTTAATATTACAAGCAATTATAAATAATGATTTATTTGATCTCCTTGCCCCTAAAAAAGTTTTAAAATAAATTTACTCAGATTTTAAAGTCTTTAAAGGTCTGATACTCAGAAATTAGGCTCAGGTGGAGAAAAATCCAGGGCTATGCATCTGGTGATTATAGTCATTAATTTGAAAAGAAATAAACACTATAGTGATCTGTGGGAGTTTTTAAAACATTGTAAAATATTCTAGGTTGTATTATTCTTAATAAATAAAAAATGTTTTTGTTTGTATTATACAACTTGGTAAACAGATATTTAACATTTGCTCTCAGGGACAGCAAATTGCCTAAATATATTCTTGGTCCCAGAAAACTCATTTTGTTCAGATCCTTTCATAGCACGTTGGAATCATAAGACAACTTTGCCTTTGTGCAAGTAATATTTAATCAGCTACGAGAAATAATGCTAGGAGAAAAGGACACACATTTTTCTTCACTAGCAAGTTTTAGATTGAAAAGGTCAATAACAAGCTTAAATAGTGTGCTTTTTAAATGCTCACTATGTTACAAACAGCAGAACACATTATAAACAGCAGCTTTATTTTCTGTTTGCTTAAATCCTTCCATTTGCATTTAGGGTAGGCTATGTAGCTTTTAGATATGACATGGTTTTCACTCAAGGATAAGATTTATTGCTCATGAAATGCACAGAAATACGACTCCTCAGAAAAAGTACAAAGTGTGTGTGTTCCGAAATGATGGCTGTCGAGGTCTTCACCACCCTCTGCTTCTTCCTAAGAGGGACACGGCCACGACCAAGCCTCTGAGGACGTTCTTGCATGGTAAAAACTACATGCTTTTCCTTTAGACTTTCTGTTGTTCTGCTTTGTCTTTTGGCCTACCTCCGGATCGTTGCGGTGTCAGGCAGAAGCTATAGAAATGTGTAGCCGACTACACTCAGCAGCAGAGACCACAGCTCTAACCCAAGTCCTGCCACCAGCTAGAATACAAGCACCAGGAAAGAAACCAATCACAACCTACAGCAAACAACCTGCTTGCCACATAATAACTGTTGAATAATGCAGATATGAACAAAGGAAACCAAGCAGAGGCCCTTCACTTCGGGAAGAAAAAAAAGCCAGCCAACAGAAGGCAGTAACTGGGAAATCAGATCCGCTCTTCTTCCTCGTTCATTACTGAGAAAAAGTGGATCAGGACTGACATCTGCTGGCCTTGTTGATGGGATGTACCCATTGAAACAAGGGTGCTGGAGGACAAAACATTCTGGTGGGCTGACATTGCATCACTGGGGAAGGGAGGAGGAGACGGCTTGGAGAGTCACCTGCCAAATGGCCAATCAGCAGCTGCTCTTCAAGTTGAAGTGCAGCCTGGGTTTTCTACCTCTTCAGCATGTTTACTTTTATCACTAGGAATGGCTTTGTAACCCTCTTGGGCAGGGATGGCATACTAAGCAGGTACATTTCTAGTTGGAATGACTCAAGTTTCATAGTAGAACAGGTAATTAATTCAAAGACTTCATCAAGAGGCTCATTGAAGAAAAAATTACTTTAAAAAACCAAACTTGTGTCCAGATATTGAACAACATCATGCTAAGGGATATCCACTGCTCCTGTGTTCAGAGGCAGTGCCCTGAGTCTGTTTGACTTTGACCAATCCTCTTTGACTTCTGCTACTGCCTGTTGGAGTCTACTTGCTTGTACAGACACTAGACTTGGGAGACTGAGTTCTGGAAGCCTTGCTTCCAAACTCTGGGGGCCTCATGTTCTATCCCTTGGGGAAGATAGGTTCCGTACTGGTTCAGAAGGTACGAGAAGTCCTGTGCAGTGTCTGACTTGCCTAAGTCCTCATCATAGTACCTGGCAGCAGCTGCCACAGAAAGAAGTACCTACAAAATTTTCACTGACTTAGATAGCTCAGTATTCTGTAGTCCCCATGTTCTTTTAAAGAGTGCAACTTCCACATGGTGGGTTTGAACAGAGCTCTGTAGCCTAGTGTTTAGCTAGAAATACTACTCTTCATTGAAGATAGATTACTGGGACATGCCAGTAGGGCTCACTTTCATGCCACTCTAATTTCACCTCTTAGGGGAGGTAACATCCTAGGATTTTAATAGTAGAGTCGGGACATGAGTCATAGAAGCTCTTCAGAACAATTCTTGGCATGCTTCATCTCACTAGTAAAAGTGAGACTCTTGTGCCAGAAATGTTTTCACCCTTTGGTGAATTCTAAAGTACTGTATGATTGCTGTCCCTCTCAGTTAAGTATGTGTGTGTCTCTTGGTATAATATGCATGCATCTCTGGACACAAACAACATTTTTTACAAGACATATGGAAGAAGTGAAGCCTGGAAAACATTCCCCAGAGACAGAAGGGGGAGAGAGCCTGAACCCTTGAGTGCCAGAACACTGAAGAGGCACACTGATCACGCAGGCTCTTTCAAAATACTTGCAAAAGTCATCCAGCCTACATGGAGCTGGATCAAATTGATCAGATAAAGCTGAATTACATTGCCACCTAAAACTACTTGGTGGGGGGAGGCGCACTAGTGCCTGTGAACCCCTAGCTTTAAGAGACAACCATTAGCATATGTCAGCAGTGTGCAAGCCCCATTTTGTCATTTCTTCCTCTTTCAGCTTCTGCCAGTTCATGCAAAAGAAAAATGAGAGAGTTTCGCTCTCTTTAAATGTACTTGGAGTAAAGCTTCCTTCAATTTGAGGAAATTACTCTATTTTTTTCAGTTAACATTTATGGACTTAATCATTTCTATTCTTTTAAAATCTTCCAAACCTTAGGGTTCTGCTCAGATTTAAAAAGCTAAGTCATAAAGGAAGGAAAAGACAGGGCTGTGGTTCTCGGGTACAGCCACCTGAACATTTATCATTAGTCTCAACGATTCTGTGGAGAGCAGGGAAATTCATACTGTGAAAAAAAAATTGAAGGGGAAATAAAATCACACCCCTCAAAAACTTTACAAAGCATTTTGCTTTTCCTATACCATAGTAACCTAATAACGACAGTGTCACTTGGCAGATGGCCTGGCACATTGGCCTTGAAGTGAGATGCTAGATGTCAGAACTACTAACTCCAATGTGCTCAGAAATTAATGATGACAAATTTTTCCTTTCTCCCTTCCTTCTAATATTTTTTCTCTCATCTCATCCTTCAATTAAAAAATGATCAACTTGCAAAAAGCCTTTCTAGCCTTCACAAAGGCCATTTTCAAATACCTTGAGGTATCTGAAATACTGAATCTGGATCAGCACACCTTGGCTAACGATCTTAGCCTTATTGAAAACCACTCTGGCCAACACTTACAGACTGCCCACCGCTGCCCTGTCTGAGTGGAGCGCGGCTTTTGTCTTGTTCTTGCAGCAGCAGCTAAGCCCCTCTCCAAATGTGTAATTTGTAGAATCACCCAACTGTGCACTCCCAAAATCCACAGATCCACACCCGTGCAATGGTGCCTGGGAGGTCAGGCTTTTTAAGCCCTGGTGAGCTCTGTTCAAAATACAGTCTTGTCTCTTTAAGAGATGATAGATTTTTCAGGCAGCCTCTACAGGCAATGCAAGTCACCCATGCCAGGTGGCAATGCTCCCAGATCCCTGTTTCAGGGCATAATGAGTGGGGGGCACCCTTTCTCCTGAAATTTTCCATTTTTGGAGTGGCTAACATCCCTACTTTGTAATTTTCAGACTCTTCTTTCTAAATTTAAGTACCCCAAAGAAGAAAGGCCGGTTACTCCTCCCCCACACATCCCTCCTCTCCCTTGTCTACCGTCTGTCCCCCCTTTTATTTCTCTCTCTGTATCCCTAAAGGTTTCACTGAGCACATAACTTCTAAACCTTCTCTGTACTGGCACACAGGAACAGGGACAGGGTAATGCATGTCAGAGTTTTTCTTACTGAAAGAAACAGAATGAAAGGAGACTCTTTGACAGAGGAAAGGTTAAACATCTTTGCTTTGTGTTAGCTAGCTGTCTCTTAAAGTATTCTCATGTAATTTTGTTGCCACTTAAACTGTCTATACAGGCAAATCTCTTTCTGTCAAATGTCATTTTTCCCATACTCAGAAAGAAATTCTATGAAGAAAGGGGACAAACATAGATTCTCATGAGACATATTCAAGGCCATGAGCCTGCTAAGGCAAAAGCAAACAAAAAATTAGCTTAAAGGACATGAATCTCTTTGGATTAAAAATAATTATCACATTTAAGTTCTGAATGTCCTTTATGAAAGAGGAAATTTTTAAAATCTGAAAACTAATCTTCAAGAATGTTTACAGTTTTTTTTTTTCTATTTCTGGCTTTCACTGCGTCCATTATATAATTCAGTGAATTCTTTGCAGCCAGACATTGGGAATGAGATACTCCGGTATGGGGGAGACAGCTAATTGAAAATCTTTCCGCCTTGCTGTTGTGGATAAGCTTCAGCGGTCCCTACCAGCCCCTACGAGTCAGAAGCAGAAGCACAATGGATATATTTGCTGGCCCAAGGATTGTGTTCTTTCAATTAGTGTTTACTGACCGGCCACTAAGTGCCAGCACTATTGTCCGTGCAGGGCCTGCTGCGTGAGCCACAGAGCTCCAGGTGAGGGCAGAAACAACAAGCTGCATGATGGCAAAAATGAAGGCCACACACGTACGCAGGAGAGCAAAGTAGTTTATTTCTTCCTTCTCAGTCTATTCCTTCAGTTTGCAACTTTTTGCTGCAACTTTCATGATTCAACAGATTCCTTCTATTTAGATTGATTTTCTACCTTTACTTGGAGAATTTCTTCCCTCTATCTGTTATGAGTAGAGGAGTAATTTGTTGCTTACTGTAGAAGCTAAAAACACGTACTTGTTTTCGCCAGTCCTTTGTACAACACAAGAATTGGCACATGATCTAAGCTCAGCCAATCTTCTCTCTGCTTTAATTAGGGAGCTAGGGAGTTAAACCAAGACCACGGAGAACCCATTCTGGCTGTGCATAGTGTGAATTAGCAAAAACATGACCTCTTCGGGAGCAGATGTTATGCCAGCAGCCCGTTTCGA
Organism: Ctenomys sociabilis; assembly: GCA_004027165.1. Classification (NCBI taxonomy): domain Eukaryota; kingdom Metazoa; phylum Chordata; class Mammalia; order Rodentia; family Ctenomyidae; genus Ctenomys; species Ctenomys sociabilis. The sequence goes on along the minus strand of PVKA01017346.1, from coordinate 13,424 downwards.
TGCTGCAGTGTTAGTGAGGCAGGCTTCCATGCCAGGCTGTGCTGGCATACGGGGATGCCATTGTCAACTACTGTACGCCATGGTATTGGATGTAGCTCTAGTTTATGGAAGAGACTGTGCTGTTTTGATCCATTTTTCTTTTCTTTTAGGTATACAGCTGTACTATATCTTTTAGTTTCACTTCTGAATAAGGCATTCACTAAGTTCTAGCTAACAGGCAGAATCAAAATAAAGCATCTATCCCTGTGTATCTATATCACTTCGAAGTCCAGGCCTTGAAGTCCACCCTCCAGACTCCCCTCTTTCTCTCCCCCTGTTATCTGGCTGGTGATGGCGTATAACCTGAAAGCCATCTGCTGAAATAGAACACAGCGTAAATCTCTGCATGGCTTTAGGCAGTCAAGTTCCTCACTAATTAGATTTCATTGAATAAGAAACAAAGTCTATGGTATTACACCATTGATATTTCAAGGTTTATCTTTGTAACAGCTGAAGTTTCCCTAACTCTTGCTGGAATTTCACCATAACCAAACCTAAAATGCATAGCATGGCTCAGCAGTGAGGACAGAAGTGACAGGGAAGTTGACTACAGAGGCTGAAAAGATGGAGATCTGTGTTAGGCAGGGGCAAGGCCTTTGGTAACACTGCTTCTTGATAACTTGGAAGACAGGCCGACTGCATGCCGACTCTTTAGCTCTAGGGGAAAGAATTGGAAAACAGAATGTTAGCAGCAATTTGCAAAAATGTAGATGAACTAGGGCAAGAATTGGCTGGTTTTCAAGCAAAAATAGAACTGAATGTCAGAAACTAGAGGTGTTGAAAAGTTGGAAAAATTGACTGCTTCCAAAATGAAAAGAATAAGAAATAAGAATTTTTTACATTTATGTAACATTGTGTTGATTTTTATTCTCTCAAAAGTAGATGTTTACACTTGGCATTGGCAGGGATTGTGTGGATACAATGGATAGTTTGTTGTGGAAGAGAATCTATATTCATAATAAACAATTTTTGAATCCTAAGAAGTAAGATTGAATACAACTCAGCCTTGCAGTCAAGATCGAATCAAGAGTGAGATCTCCTATCCATCCTAAGATAGCCTCAAGGCAAGAGATAGGGAACATAACGAGGGGACTAGAGAGTGAAAACTAAGAAGGCTTGAGAATTATGAGTAGGAAAGAAGCTGGGCATAAGCAATTAAGTCTGAAATCTGCTAAGTTTTTGTAGGACCTCTACTGCCAAACCATGAGCTTCGAGTAAAATAAGTCTTTGAATTTCAAAATAAGTTTCAGGTTCCAAGTTTTTCTTTGGAGATGAGCGCTGAAAACCATGGGCCTCCAATAGAAGCATTCTTTCCTTCACCTGTATTAGACGAGGTCACGGTGGGCCAGCTAGATAGCTCAGCAACTAAAGTGCCTGCTTAGGCAAGTTTTGGCAAGTGCAGGGACTACAGTTGGATCTCTCGTACTGCATGACATGCCAGTCATACCCCCAGGGTGGGCTGAGCCAGCCAGAGTCTGGGCATAGTGGCACATGTCTGTAATCCCAGCACTAGGGAGGCTGAAAATGGGAGGATCACCATGAGTCCAAGCTGCATAGTGAGACCTTGGAACAACCAAATACATGAAAAAAAAAAGTGATCATGGTGGTAAAGAACCAAGAAATCTCAACCTCTCTACATGGTGGAGTCAAGAAATGCAAAGAATAGCAAACAAGGGCATTTCTTCCATAGAGCAGATCTATATGGTCTATTCCAGAATGTTTCCTACGTAAGATCAAACATTTTGTAGACCTGTGACTGTTATGTACTGATTATATGAACTTCTCATTGTGGTGAACTTGGAGAATCATTAGGTCAAGCCATCACAGAGGGTTGTCAGTGTCTCCGCTTACTCTTGTACCCCATCTGGAGACATTATGGAGGGCTCAAGGTGAGGTGAAGGTCACACAGAGAAAATATTAGTGCTGTCATCAGCTTGACTTCCTCAGGGACTTTGTGGACAAAGCCTCACCTCTTTCCCTCACATACTAATTGAAATCTGAGTGAGAAATAGACACTGAGATTTGACAGTCAATTTGCTAAGATAGATATTGCATCCACCTTACTTGATGGATTAAATACTCTACAAGTATTACATTTTCCTTTGAAGCAACTGAAACCAACAGCCACTTTAAAACTTACACTTTAGTAATGGAATATAGAATCAACTAATAGTACAAATAAAATCATTGTCTCTGATTAACTGGCTACTTGTTTAGCGTCATCTTCAAGAAAACATCACATATTATTGACAAATTGCGATAAGATGAAGGGAAAATGTAAACTGGAGCAAACAGCAGCATGGTGAGTGGAAGGGAAGCAATCTCTGCATATTTATGAGAACAACATTGATGGGGCCGGGGAGATGGCTCAATGGAATAAGCGCTTCCCTGGCAAGTGCAAGGGCCTAAGTTCAATCCCCAGTTGGGTCAAAAAAAAAAAAAAAGAGAGACCAACACTGATCAACAATAATACAGAAAAATCTGGATAGTGTAGAATAAAACTTTGGGGCTTTTCAAGATGGGAAAGTGCTAGGCGGTCACTTAGATTGCAGTTTGATATTTAACCACCAGTGAGGATGTAAGACATTTCCAATAAAGGAAACCTGTGCTGCTAGTTTGTTTGTGTAAGAAAATATCAATGCACAAAATGCTTTTAGGCAAGTAGTATTATATCTTCACAGTCTTTTTTTATGTATTTAGTACAGGGTCTACAGGGTCTCACTATACAGATTGGACTCCTAGTCATCTTCCTGTTTTCAGCCTCCAAAGCACTGGGATTACAGGTGCGCCCATGCCCAGTCCCAGTCATAGTCTCAGCTTGCCCTGGGGGTGGGGCTGGACGGCATGCCTGGGATCGAACCATGCTCTCTGTGCCTCTCACAGGTGTTTTATAAATCATTAAGATCAGTTAGTTTCTGTCTTAGTTGCAAGGAAGAGTGAATTATATTAGCTCCTCTAATGGAGGATTTTATTATAAGTATGTGGATAATAATAAGAAAGAATTTTCTAGAAATTCAAGAACATTAACTATAGTTGATAGGTCTTGTGAATCTGGAAATAGAAGATCACTTTGAGTTTAAGTTTACTTCTAAAATTTGAATCCGTGTGTCTTTATTCTCACCATGAATATATTTTAGTCATTTTCATACATATTTTGCTATCAAACATGACTAATTTCTTTCACATTTTTGTTCAATTTTCTATTACACATAGAGCATGGATTTCTTTCTCATTTAGTCTAGTAGTAGCTAGAGCTCCAGGCATTATATCCAGATTTCAGAGACTAGGATGGATAAAAATAAACCAGGGGCAAAACTTTTATTTAAACATTGATTCCTGGAGACTACTACATAATGCACTCTTTTTTTTTGGCTGGCCTACAGTGCCTTAAGGGTGGGTCTGGTAATGCAGGTGGACATGGGGATCAAACACAAGGTATCCTGCACCTGGCTGCATTTGCACAAGCAGGCGTTTAAACAGCTGGGCAGGGCCCCCATTATCACTCTTGATATTCCCTAAGTCAGCATTATTTTCATGGCAGGCTCAGACACATACTCTGTATTTTGGATTGACACATATTCAATGAAACATGGATATTTTATTTACAGGACAAGAGTAGAAGTGATTTTGAGAAAAGAGAAACAAGTGAGATAGAATCAAAGAGGGGAACAGCGATTCTTAGAGTGATATTTGTTTTATATAACAGATACATAGCAGTTATACGTAGTTTACTAAGTTATACATATACACAGTTTTCAGACACTGCTCCAAAGTGCTTTAAAAAATATCAAGCTTTAAACCTTATCATAGACTGTACCTCACCCCTATTAGAAATAGTGAATCTAATGCCTGGAAAAATTAAATAATATGCCTAAGTTAGATAGCTCATACATGGCAAAGCTTCAGTTTAAACCTGGCCGACTGGCTAATGTTTTGCAAAGGTGGGAATTAAAGGAGGATGCTTTGGTGAAATGCAGGGAAGTGCGATGCTCTTGGCCTATGGTGGGAAGGAGCCCCATCTGCAGAGTTCGCTCGCGCTTGCAGGGCCGATGCCTCTCACCATTGCAGAGCACCTCACAACACAAGCAAAAAAACTAGAAGGTAATAAATCATGAGTAACATTAGTTTGATTTTGAATATTCTTTGTCAACTGATGTAATTTAATTTTTAATACTGACTCTGCCTAACAACTGGCAGAATCAAAACTTCCCAAAGAATCAACCCATTCTTATGAGCAAGGATAAACCAGCTTCAGAACAAAACTGGATGTTCCCTGCCCAGAAAAGAAGTGAAGTGGGAACAGAGGCAGGGCCACCCACAACCCAGTGGAAGCCTGGGAGCACCAGCGTCTCCTTTCCCCTGGCCCTGACCTTCCGTCTCCATCTCAGCCCACAGAGGAGCAGTACTTGGCTCCTTCCTCCAATGGGAGCTGCTATGGGGTTTAAACTTGCCTTGATCACCCCCTCCCCCCAGCTTTCTGTTCAAAAGCTTGGAACTCATGTTGCTGCCAGAGGTGCTGACAACAGCTGGCACCTGCTATTTTGGACTTCCGGCCTCAAAAACTGTGAGCTAGGTGAAGGAATTTTCTCAATAAGTTACCTAGCTTTGGGTATTTTGTTGTAACAGAAAACGTCCTGAGATGCACAATGAGGAAAGGATAGCAGGAGCACTTGGATGCTAAATAACTTGTTGGTGACCTATCTTGTGTACATCCTTTTCACTAAAAACATTGGAAGAAAAGTTCAGTGGCATAGCTGGAGGGGAAGAGGGTATATATAAGCAGTCACAGATGGAAGAAAAGTCTCCCTCCAGAAAGAGTAGCTGTAGAGTGGGAGCTGACGTGGGACGAATAGCTTTCAACTACTTAAGGGTATTTAAAAGAAAAAGCTGATTAAGAAAAACAATCATTTAGAGATTCGGGATGTGAAAACTTGATGCCGACACAAAGCAATGAATATTCGATACAATAGTTTGGAAGCTTAAGTCACGTGGGGTGTAGGCACAGTTAACCTTTTATTCAGCGTGTCTTTCCTGGGAGTCTTTTATGCCCTGCAGTCTGAGATGCAGGGGAGTTTCTAGAGTTCTAGAAAGACACTTAACCATTTTAAAGTTAAAATTTAACCTTGGGGCACAATACATGAGTTGACACAACTGTTCTCTGAGTGTCCTTCTCCTCACCTGTACCCCTGCCCCAAATCTTTCTCAAATGAATAAGCAGACTCTGCATAGCACTGGATGCCTGGAGTCTCTACCTTTCATGCCATATCTGCCCTCATTTTCTTATTTTCTCTCATTGTGAGCTCATGTTTCAGCTGGTCTCTGTGATATGCTGTATTAGGCTGTCTTACATTTTGAATCGTTTATTGGAAATCCACCAGCACTAATTCCAAGGCCAGTAAGCTGGTGTTGATAGGTGGAATTCAGAACAATTGAAGATCATCACAGTATGACAACCTTTGTCATCGATCCTCTCTTTCAAATGAAAAGCAGAAGAAAAAGTGTTTAAAGGTCAGTCTAGCACTGGCTGCTGCAGGAAAGTTGAGCATTACAGAAACAAAGAAGTTGAGGATAAGGAGCAAAGTGGGGATGCTCTTATGCCTTCAGATACTCCTCCTGTCCTAGTAGGTCAGGGATTGCACTCTGCTATGCTCAAGCACTTGGGCCTTAGGAGACCTCAGGAGCTCCTACACTGCTAGGCCTTCGGGTGTTCTTAGTTTCCCGGTACTTTAGGCACTTATAGTCCAGTACTGCTGTGGGTTCCTGCGCTTGGCTAGTACTTTGGGTACTCTGGTTCTGCTAGTAATTCAGGCATTCTTACTTCCTCAGTACTTCATTCAGACACTCCTAGTCTGGAAGTAGCATTTCAGGTACTCACAGTCTGCTGGTAATCCGGGTACTCCTATTCCTAGGCCTACGGAAATCCTTCCACTTTCCTGAGATATTGTCTTTGTTCTGGGACCTGGATGCCTTTCTTGGCTCACTCAGGTCCCAGAAACAGATGAATTTATAAATTCAGACTTACTAATTTCCTTCTCACTTATATTGATACAGAGAATATCAAATCTAGAGTTAATAAGTCTCTGGGATTAGTCTTTTGTCATGGTTCTATTGTATCTTTGACACCTTGCAACTGGCAGCATCCTTTGTCTTGAAAAGAATATGTCAATTTTTGTCAGATTTACAAGTAATACTTGAAATGTCAATTAGTGATAGAGTCATGAACTATGATTCTCGTAGATTTCTGTCTCCATTTTAACGTTGTTATTACAATGAACAAATACATGAAGATCCTATCTCATTGAGAAATCTAGTCAGCCCCGGTCTTTGAATACTTAGCACAGGATCACCAGTAATTCACGATAAAAACAAGTCTTACTGAACTCACATTTCTGGATATCAGCAACTTTGGCTGGACCTTCTGCATGCTGCCATTTTGGCCGGCATCACCTTGGTCTCCACATTGTATAGGTAAAGACAAAACACGACCTTATTTATAGCCCATATAGCTTATTGTTTGATATATGCCAAAGGTCTTAGCAGAATCTAAATGAAGCTCCTCAGGCTGGAGAAGGTCAGATTGGTCAGTTTATTATACTTGCCTCCCACTTTCTCCCTGGATCAGAAACTGACAAACTTAGTACAGATGAGCTAAGAAGGGGCACCTGGAAGCATCCAGAAAAGAACTGATTGTATTAGGAAAGAATCCATCCCTGTCACTCAATTGGAGCACCTCTGTTACTCTTCAAGGAGTATGGAAGGACAACCCCTGAATTTTGTCCTTGAGTTATGGTTTCTTTTTTTTTTTTTTTTTTTTTTTTTTTTTTTTTTTTTTTTTTTTTTTTTTTTTTTTTTTTTTTTTTTTTTTTTTTTTTTTTTTTTGTCTTTTTGAGACAGGATCTCACTATGCAGTTCAGGCTGGCCTTAAGTTCACTTTGTAGCTCAGGCTGGTCTCGAACTCACAATAATCCTCCTGCCTCAGCCTCCCAAGTGCTGGGATTACAGGCATGATGTAGTTATGGTTTCTGTGGGGGGGTTCTCTGATGTTCCTGGTCAGAATGTGGCAGCAGTCATCTTAAGGACCCCCAGAGACCCCCTCCAGCCAATTACATCTTGGTGTCATTGCCTCCTACACTATGTCAATAAAGAACTGAAGCCCAGCACAGTATGGCTACCTTTGTCATTATTAGAACACAACAGGATGGATGGTAAATCACTTCAGAGGACAAGGGATGAAGTGTGTGCTGGCATCTGTCTTGTCTAGCTGTGACTCCAATTGCATTCTGGGCAGTAGAGGGCAGATGCCTGCCGGGTTGGAGTGGCCCAGAGGAAGGCCTACGTGGTGAGGCACTGGAGCCAACAGCCACTTGAGTAACCCCACTCGAGAGGGGACCCTTCAGCACTCCCACAAGCCTGCAGACACTGGCAGCACTGGCCCACATCTTGACAGGAATTATAGGGTGGACTGTGAATGACCCAGTAAGCTTGTGGCCTTCAAAATCTATGTTAGGTAACAAGTATTTGTTGCTTTAAACTCCTAAGTTTAGAGTCATTTGTTATGAAGCAATAAATAACTTTGTGCATGGACTTCAGTTGTCCTCCTGTATATTCCTACATATTTTGTTATTCTAGATTTCAGTAATGTAGTCCGGTATCTGACTCCACCACTGAGCCATGTGTGCTTCGAGACACCCAGGTGACAGTCACACCTCCAGCACTTAGAATGGTGTAAGGAGCACTGATGTCACTAAATGAATGAATATGGTGAGGGCAAATAGTGACTGCAGTCTCAGCCAGGCCCCTGAGACCTGCCAGTTGGCAAATGCATGCTTGAGGTTCCACCTACATTATTCTTCCACCTACATCAATCTCAAGAGTGAGAGATTAAAAATGAAGCTTTATTCTTTCCCTGAGCTGCTACTGACCTCTTTACCATCCCCCCCAGCGCCCTGAGCTGGTTGAGGGAGAAGAAGAGCCATTTCCAGTTCCCCAGGAACTAGGGGCCCAGACCTTAGGGACCTCTGCACCTCACCCCTGATCCCAGGAGACTGCTGAGGGCAGAGAGTGGGAAATTCAATGAGACAAGGTACAGAGCTCAAGCAGGGGTGGGCACAGGGGGCTTTCACATTGTTTTATTCAAGAATTTCTGAAAAACGTTTGTTCAGAGGAGGCGAAAAGTTCAGTTGCTGCTGTAAGTGGTGTGGTGTCTGGTTACAAATGTTCTAGGACAGGCGCCTGTACTTCAGGGCTGAGCATCGTGCACGCAGCCCCGCTCCCCCAAAGCTGGGCTGCTGGGCAGCAGCCCCCACTTTACCTGGAAGAATAAAGAAAAGCCATGTCACCTGCGTGGCTCCCCCAGCCTCCCCTGTATTGCTCTCTGTTCTCGTAAGGCATGGACGGAGTTGGAATGGAGTTTATGAAAACTCAAAAAAAAAAAAAAAAAAAAAACTTAAATCCAAAAAATGAAGTCTTCGTGGAGGGACTCTTCACAGGGGCCCTCCTGGCGGGGATGTGAAAGGCGGGGGCTGAGAAGCCGCTGCCCAGCGGAGCGCTGCCCAGCGAATTTAAATCCCACTTCACTTGATTTTTCTACGTGTTTCAGAGCAGGAAGCGCAGGGAGAACGTGGCCCACCCTGTGCTCCTTTCTCATCAGGGACGTTTTGGAGAAAAGGCTCAGCACAGCGCAGCAACTAGGGCCCGGGCAGGGAGCAGGGAAGTCCAAATCCCTCATCTGTTATTCGTCATTGTTTAACCACAGACAGTTTAGCTTTTCTGGGTCGCGTTTTCTCCTCATCTGTAAAGTGAAGACACCAGTAATTACCCCCAGCACTCCCTGCAAACGCAGCCGCTGGATCTGGAAGGGTGCTCAAGGCCAAAGGCAGTGGGAAGAGGCTGGGTTCCCCTGAAGGCCCCAGAAGGTAAAGCACAGGCTTCCTGCAGGCTGAGAGGTGGTGTGTGTTTCCAAAGGGAATTTGAAACCACTCCTGAATGCAGGGAAACAGTCTGGCCTAGCAGAGTCACAAAATGTACCCCCCCCCCCCCCGTTGACCATCTCAGGCTCGGTTTTTGCTTCTGCATTGGCCAGAAAACAAAACGAAACAAAAATTAGTAAAGCTGAGCATCTAATGCAAAAAGCCACTGAAACAGCCAGCGTGGTGAAGAAGTTGCCAAAAGTAGCTAAGCTCAAGAGCTTGCACCTTCACAGAACTACACAAATACTCGCTCCTGTCTGCTTGGTCCTTATGATTATCATTAGCAAAACAGCTTCATGATAAATGTACACAGGCTCTCTCTGAAGGCTGGTGAGCCGCATGCTGACCTCGGTTTTCATACACAGAAACGTAATTGCATGGGATTGCGCACCAGAGTCGAGGCCTTTTTTTTGCCTTTAACTCTATTTTTTCTCCCTTGAAAAACTTTTCATACGGTGCTAGGGACTGAAGAAATGGATCCCAGAACCTCTGCACTGAGGTCGAGCCCCAGCCGGTCTTTGCCTTAAAACTGAGACAAGGTTCTGTCAGGTCGCTAAATTGCTTGGGCTGGACTTGAACTTGCAGTCCTTGCACCCCAGGGTTCCAGCAGTACTGGCTGGGAAACTCAATTCATAGTTTGTGGCCTCGGGCAGAGGGCCTCCGGCCTCCCCAGCTTCCCCTGCAAAATGGGGTTTTGTCTGTGCACAGAAGAGCTTACAAAGCTAAATAAATCAATTTATATAAAGCATTTTAAAATGTGATTAATATATAGTAAATGTTTAAAAGAAATGATAACTGGTGGTAGAATAGTATTAAACTTTGGATGGGTACAGGCCTGTCATCCCAGCATTTGGGAGACTGAAGCAGGAGGACTGCCATGAACTGGAGGCCAGTCTGGAAGACAGGTGAACTCAAGGCTAGCATGGATTACATAGTGAGACCTTGTCTAAAAAGGAAACCTAAAATAATAATAACAATAATAATTATAATAAATAATGCCATTTAAAAGGAAATGGCTTTTAGAAAAATGTTACAGAATGTTGTAAGCATGCTTCAAAAATATATATACAAGTATATAACTATGACATTCCCTTTCAGCTTGATGCCCAGGCTAATAGTTTTTTGTTTTTTAATTTTATGTGTTTGGTACAGGGTCTCCCTCCTGTTTCAGCCTCCGCAGCACTGGGATTGGAGGCATGTGCCAGCACACCTGGTCTTGGTGGCCAGTCCAGCACAGCATGAAGTATGGGGATTGAACCCAGGTACTTACACTTGCTTAGGCAGGCTCTTACACCACTGAGCTGTCTCAGGATAATAGTTTTAACAGAGGTATTCTCTTACAAATTCTTGAGACACTATTCTAGAGGAATCAGATCTAGTAGCTTGCTTTCTTCTTGTTGATTAATAAACTAGCAGCTTAAAACAATAACCAGTCTTTGGTATCTCACAGTTTCAGTGGGTTGGGCTAGGTGTAGAGCCTGAGGAGAGCTGGGCTTTTGGTCTCCGGGCTGGGTCTCATGAGGCTGCTCTGGTGGCCAGTTCGTCAGGGCAGGCAGGGATCAGCAGCCAAGCCTATTCAGGATGGCGGAGGCAGAGCTCACTCCTTGCAGCCGCACGGCACACCCAGGCTCTGCAGGCTGCCCACTGGAGAGGCTGCTCGCGCTCTGGGGACGACCGTGGGTCTTGCCATTTGGACTTCCCAGCACAGCCACTCACCAGCTTAGCAGCAAGGACAGTTGCTGGAGCAGCATCTGCTAGCAAGGTGTACCGAAAACATAACTTGCATCCTGTGAGTTGGCAAACGTGTTGGGATACAGCACAGGGGCCCTTATTGGTTATGGATTAGAAGCAAATCTCAGGTCGTGCCTAGGCTCAGAGACTGGGGGCGACACAAACACAGACCAATGCAAGGAAGACACATCGAAGGCGTCACTAAGAGGCAAAGGCATGGCCCACTTCCCACCTTAACTTCCTCATGCAGGTCAGGGATGGTTTCATAGACTATTAATTAGAGGGACAGGGAACATGAGGAAAAGTGTTGAGTGGAGAGAAGATGAAAGAGAAAATTACTTTTTTCTCTTTGGAGAAAAGTTTGAAAATTAATTTTTCCAATTCAACTGGGCCAAAGGTAACCTCAGTGTTCAAACACAGTTCCCTAAAGCCCCAGGGCCTGTCACATGGCTCTGAGGAGGCAGCCTTCACAACGCCCAGCTGGCAGTCTGACCCAGCCACCCTGGACCTGTGGATTGGAGTCTCTCGATGGGAATCAGTGCCTGGGCTGCAAGCAAACCTGCCCCCTGTTACCTTAGTGGAAACAACTTGAACCTCTGTCAAATGCGCAGAATTATTATCAGGGAAACATGCAACTATTCTTTGTCTTTTCTGAGGAAGGAACAGGAGAAAATGATCTCAAATTGCAATGAAAGGAATTTGTGGAGACCTAAGGAAAAAATCGTAGTAGCAATGTTAATCAAGAGCTGAAACAAGCTATAAAAGGAAGATACAAAATACCTATTCTCTCAGCTTTAAAAAAAAAAATAGGCTAGACACCTACCTAGAGTCCCAAATGTAATAAAGTAAACAGAGTGGAAAACCTTCCCCTATGCCCAGAACACAGTGGCATAGCAAAAATAAATTTTCATTAAATGCACCAAAGTTTGCTGCTATTGCAAACTCAACTCCTAAAACTACTTCCTCAAAATAATCTGGGGTATTATTTAGCATGCAGATTCCAAAGTCCAGGTATTGGTGTGAATAGATGTGAGGTAAAATCTCTTGAGGTAGAGCCTATGTACATTTGTTTTCAAACAGGAACCTCCGAAAGTGTTTACGTGCTCATGAAAGTTTAAGAAGCACTGAGAACAAAATGTCATTCATACCAAAAGCCTGAATTTTTTTATTCAAATCTTATCTTTACACCACCACCCTCAGCCCTAAATTTCCAAGATGGAAACGTGGCCTCCTCCTCTGAGCAGCCCGAAAAGCACCTCACAGCCCTCTGGCTTTCTTCCCGCAATATAGTCAAGCAAGCAAACTCTGTGGATGTATACAACCGCTGCTGCCGCTCGTCCCCGGGGAAATGACATAATAGGTTTCTGGCACAGCCGCCCTTACTAGAATTACAAATGAACCCCCCTCGAGCCTCTGGAGGAGTCCCATGTTTTGAGTAAAACCACAACAATATGTCTGCTGCTTAGAGCCTGGGGTTGGGGAGAAGAGGGTGCTTGCAGAAGTGTGTGGGGCGTGCTGTAAGAAAACTCAGGGTTCGGTGTCCTACGACTGCAGTCATCACAGGGGTCCTGCGTCCTCACAGACCACACTGTGCTTGAATTCTTGCAAGACCCTATTAGGGCCCCCAGGAGGAATCTCATATGAAGTCCAAGAAATCAGAGGAAAATGTGAGGCTTACATGATGGACTAATTTCATTTCAATAAAATTCCCATATTACATCCAATGCGCTTGGCTTTATTAAGTTTTGTCATAAATGCTGGGAACACTTCCAAATTTAGGCTTGCACAATTATTTTTATTGGTGCGTTAACTAAAAATGGTATATGCATAAGTCAGAGTGTACATTTGACTTCATCTGGGAAGCCAAAATGAGCTTTAGGTTGATTTATAGTCATTTTACCCCTGTAAATGAGATACAGGAAACAGGGCTGGAGTGCCCTGATCACAGCGCTTCTAAGCCCTCCACGGTTCCGTCCACAGCTCGGTCATGTAGCTAATGAATTTGAATTCCAAATATCTATCGGAAACCCACAAAGTCACCAAACAAAGAGACTGTCTTACTCTTAGACCCAGAGCCCTCCAAACTGGGCAAAAATTAGATAAATTAAAAAAAACAACAACATAGGTTTGTTGCTTAAAGTGGGACTGGGGAGCTCTTGGTGCTTTGAAAGATTTTAATTGCTGTGGAAAAATCCCTTCAGAGATTTTTTTCCCCTTAACATGGGCCCCTTGGAAACTTTTCATAGGGGAACTGTAAAATATTTATATAGCTAGCAGCCCTGTTAAAAAAAAAAAAAGCAAGAAAGAAAGAAACATAGCACTGAATGAAAAGCAGACTTGACTCAAGTGTGCTCTGCTGATCCGGGGAACCCAGGGAGGGGAGACCGCTGCGATTCCAAACTCTGGAAAACAAGATTAACCCCAACTCCAGGCGCACAAACAGAACCCCTCGTGGACGTGTGACCCTTATTGCGGCACAGAGCTCCACTCTTCATGGGTTCTGCTTTGGTTTAATGCTCTGTTGTTGCCATTTTGAAATTCTTCAGTGTTTGACAAAGCCTCACGTTTCCATTCTGTGCAGAACCTCGCTTATCACGTAACCAGCCCTGTGCAGAGAACTTCCCCAGGACTGTGGCTTCCAGAGATGTTAGGGTGAGCTTCTGTCCACACTTCCCTCCCCGCCCC